>CM043017.1:160783634-160871483 GCA_023690525.1 Holotrichia oblita | reverse complement strand
CCACAAATGTAAGGCAAGTTGCGTTGTTGGGATAAGTGAAATATTTGGCGTGAGGCAAAAAAATATATATATTTCACGTTGCTCCACATGTACTTGATTGTATCATGGTCTTTTCTTCTTATGCAAAACAGAAGCGTTTGTCTGCTTGAATAATCGAAATAAATAAGGCTTCTCCGAGAAAATCCACTTGCGTTAGCAATTAAATGGAAAGCTATTACAGTTCTACATTTTCCGTTTAGATTAAGTAAATGATTGGAAAGTAATTCAAACAATTCATTCAATTAATTAACGAAAAAATGCAGTTAACGAACAAAATTAAACAGAAAGGGACAAAATACGTAGATTCAAAAATAAGATTTACATATGTCTGCTGAAGAAGATAAACACAATTCTTAAAAAAAACGCGATTAGGCATAAGAGACGGGGTGTACTCAGTGACTCAGTAATAAAAGAACACTTGGAAATCCAAGGGCGATATCTTCCGTCTCAGCCGTTTCGTTTACTAAGACAAATGTACAGACCTTTATAATCTTTAAAAAATCTTGTCGATAAATATACATTCCTATTAAGCAGAATTTTCATTTGTAATGAGACCAGTATAAGCTTTTTTGGAAGGGGGGTGGTGGGATTGAAATACCTCACGTTCTATATAGAGAACATTTACCTCTCCTGCGGCCCTCTGTTAAGAGTAAGCTCTGATGCTGGGTGATGGAAAATAAAATAAACCAGCAAAGGAGAGAAAATAGGTGTTTATATATCTTTATTTTCTATATTGTTTTCCTTTTTTTGTTATAAAAAGACTAAGAAGTAAAAGAAGGCTATGAAAGCTAAACCGATAATAGGATCATTGTATAAAGTTGTAAGAAAATAATTGTGATCTAGTTCAAATTAAACTATTACCGAACCTCCTAGAAGTACCAATGAGGACACAAAGTAAAGCTTTGAAATTCAATTGTAGAAAATATAAAATACAAAATACGATAAGAAAAATAAATAGGTAAGCAAGCAGAAAAAAGTACACATAAGACGAGATATAAAATGAAATAAGATGTCGAGTTAATTTCGGTACTTATAAAAATAGTAAATAAAAAATATTTTCGTTCTCTTTTTAATACATGAATTGATGTTAGATGCATTAAATACTCTGGAAGCTTGCTAAGAATAATAGGAAATATTATATATATTATTATCTGGGATTCTTAACTTTCTCCTAGGCAATGCTCTGGTACTTAAATTATGGCAAATTTCTATAAATAAATTGGGATTAAAGCAATACTGTAGCTCTAACTTCTATTTAAACAAGTCAGTAACTGAAAAGATGTCTTTTATGAAACCAATTTATAGCCACACTAGGCGGCTACCCACCGATGTAGGAATTGTGGAACAATCCCATTCGATCTACCATTTGCTTTTGAAACCAAAGCGATTAACAGCGCAGCATTATAAATGGCGATATAATGCTGGAGCAAGACTATTGGAGCACATCTGTATAAACACAAACTGCACAGCAAGAGTTGCTGTGTTAGTCAGAGAAGCAATACAGCTTAAGAAGACGTTGTAATTACACCCACCCCACCACAGACAAAAAAATTATGTGGTTTGTGCGTCTTCATACTCTTTAATGTCAGTCTTTGTACAGATAATTTACGATGATGAATTATTCCGGAGATGATTATTGATTGCACCAAGATGTGATAGATATAGTAGTGTATAGACATAGTACGCACGGGAAATAAAATGATAATCAATTTCCAGACCCAGGTATTCATAATTATTTACGATGTAAGGGTTTAAGTCACAAATACAGAATGCTATCCTGGAGGACTGCTTAAAATACTAGTTATTTCCCCATATAGGTATGATCTAAAAGGAAAAAAGCAAATGGGATGCATTTTGTTTGCTAAACGAGACACATTTGTGACTGCTGAGATTTTCTTCAGTGCTTGTCATGATAATACATATTACCCTACTTTTTATCCCCAAGATTGGAAAATAATTCCTAGAACACTAAACACTTTAACCCACTAAACACCAAACAAGCAATATGGCTACCAGGTCCAAGGATCAGAACATATACCATAAGGTTAGTGCTAAAATTAGGTGTATTAGCGAAGATACTAGATTTCTGAAAACTTGTGAACGTTTTCCTGTTTTTCCAAACTTTATTAATGTTACTGTTTCGAATAATTGCAAAAGCAGTGATAAAGTCATTCGTTACGCGAAAGAAAATGGTTGCGTTCAGAAATCGAATATCTTTTTGCCAAACGTTATTACTTGTTTGGTGTTTAGTGGGTTAATGTATTTAGTGTTCTACTTCTGCACCAAGAGGTCCAGTAAATAACTTCAAAATAATCTTAGTTTCTCAAAAAGTATTTGCACCAACGCGGTTCACACATTTTAAAGAGCAGGTCCGACCTCCAAAAGATGACAGTGTTATTGATTATAGCGTTTATTTTAGCTGATCCCAAACTAATGGAGTTAACAGCCATTTTTTTGAACCCTTTTTAGTTCCCTTATGTACCTGTCAACAAATGATCCAGGCTCTTAGTGGATAATTTGATATGTTGGGGAATAATCCAGTATTTCTTGCATCGGATCAGGTATGTTTTCTTATTAATACAGTTCGCTAACTTGTTGTTAAGTTTGAACCAATTCTTTAACGTAGAGGTCTTTGCATGACCGTATTGTCTCATAACTTTTTTTATGTGTGGTGGATGCTTAGTTGGAGTGACTCCGCAAGCTGTATTACTTGTCTGGCTATCAATGCAACTCTTGCGGTGTAGTTTTGTGTGTGTGTAAATTGTGTTTAAATGGCTTTATGACAGCATCATATCGCCTTTTATAATGGTAAGTCGATCCCGATTTCAACTCTCTGAAAAAAATGTCACCGTCCCTCCAGAGAATTGAAACCCGGCTCCTATCGTCCTGCCACAACGTTACTCAGTCGCCTAACCACTGCGGCTATCGATCCGTTTTCTTATATTCACAAAACCCCATACGATAAATTACGAAGGAAGTAACAGCTGTTACAACGTAAACTATAGCCTCGATTAATGAACTAACTCCAGTACTTTAAGGTCATCTAAAATTGACGCCATAGTTAACGTTGTTACTTTCCTGCCTAATTAAGTACGATTGATATACGAAGGACATTCAATTCACGTCAAGTAGATTTAGTTTTAATTGCGAGAGAAAACCACCTCCATATTTTAGTAATTCCCCCCACATACACCATACCCTTTACAACCTGTTGATGTGTCATTTATGTATCCTTTAAGGTAATATTACAGTTATGGCGTTCAAAACTTACGACGAAATAATCTGGGAAAGGTTGTAACAATCCAAGATGTTGGCGAGTTGTTTGAAAAAGCTTATGTAAAAGTTACAATGTTAAAACTGTGTTATCAAGTTTTCCAAGACATAGGTGTTTGGACCAGACAGTGTAACTGATTGACCCAATCCAGCTGTGAATAACTGTGATTATTCGGTAGAAAAAGAGACCTTTTGACAGAGTGCGCCAAAGAAAAAGAAGTAAATAATCTATGTCAAACAAGTCTTTCAGAAAAACAAAATTTTACACAAACAACTCAGAATCAATTATTTATCCAAGAGATATAATTACTCTAACTAAGATAGGTTTTTGAAATGTAAAGAAAACAGGAAAGTTGTTTATCGTTCTATTGTTCCCCTGTTATTAATATTTATTAGACTATTTTGCCACTCTAACTGCAACATGAAAAATGATTCTCAGAAGTTTCCTGCAAATTAGTAGATGCGTATCAACTTACACCTGCTACTGATTCTAGGCCGTAGTTATCACATGCGTTACACAACTTTTGCAATACAGTCGCATTTACGTAAAGAGGACATTCGAAATGTGTTCTCACATAAATAGCGAAAGCAACGACCAGAGAAATATCGTTCAAACGCGAACCGCTTATAAATTATTTAATAATTAATGGTTTCGAATGACACTTACAAGCGGCCGTGAGATATACGAATTGCTAATATAATAATAATAATTTAACGTATGGCAGGTTCGAAATTATAAAGGAACTCTTACGGGACAGATGGAAATCGCCCACGCGTTCTTCAGACGGTACTGTGCCATTTTTCTTCACTGTCCCGAACGTCGCTGCACACCGTGGAATGTAATTATGTAAATGGCCTCACGAATCTGTCGTTTTCTAGAGGTAAACATACCCCTTACGCAACAATAGTTGTCAAAGAATTGAGAGTGCACGATATATGTTTGTATATATCTATGGTATATCTCTACACGTAAATGGCCCGACAAACTCCAAACAAACACCGCTGGAATTCCGTAACGAGAACACACAGAAAATAAATAAATTGCCTGCCACTTTTATTTCCCACTATGCGAGATTTCAATCTGCACACTTCCTTGTAACAGCGACGATATTGTTATTCCGAGCTTTTGTGGCTAAATATTCTATTTAATATGTTCACAAGACCAGCATGAAACACGGACGCGTTATGTGTTGCAATGGGTGGTTCATTGAAATATGGTTTCGTACCGAATATGGGACGTTATTGCGCTAAACAATCGTATCGTTTACGAATTGCATTACAGAATTGAAAGCGTTTTACACAACATTAAGAGAATACGTTAGATTATTTTGTTTCTGTTGTCTTTGTATCAGAATACAAAAAGATAAGAACTGTAACATACTACATAGAGGACAGAACATCCATTTAATATACAATTAAAAGATGTATTTGTTATCTAATTTATACTACACATTGGCGCAGTCAATTTTTCACTTATTGTATCTTGTAATAAATTATGCAATTTGAATTTGTAACGGATATATCCCAGATATCTGTAGAGTAGGGGTAGTCTCTGCATCCTCGATTGTTTACCACTTAAGATATGTTGAATTGAAAAGTCGTTTAAAAATGAACTCCATGACTGTCGGACACGGTCAGATATTATAACATGACATGTTTGGTGAATATCATTCGATGTGATTTATTCATGTCGGATCTTGTAAGTTGTTAACATTAATTGTTCCGGATGTTTCACGTTCAATTGCGGCCGTTTTGTCAACCAGTGATTAGTTTGGAGAGCAGATAAGAGCACTGAAATATGTTAATAAAAAATTGAAGAAAACAATTTCAAATATAACTTTAATTTAAATTTGAAGTGGGGTCCTATATATTTCTTTAATAGAACTAAATATTTGACTTCCTTTACAAATGATAGCAGAAAAGATTATTAAATGAAACCCGCTCTGATGTTTCAATAAAAATAAAAATTAGAAGAAGGAGATGGAGCACGATGTGAAATAATCTACTAGAACGCAGTACATTAAAAATCTAAAATGGGTCTACTTATTTCATGGTTTTTCTTCAGGAGGAAATATTTCCTAACAAAATGTGAATTTGGAAAGAAGTTGACCCTGTTTTCTAAAATAAACGTATTCCTTTCTAGCCTTAATGATATTCTGGAATCTGGCAGGTAAAACGTGGGTTGCAACCCAAACATATTGCCCCCTGGGAGAATCTCTGGTCTGAGACACTCCAATATATTCTTTGGAAGCTACAACAAGCACTGAGCGAAAACTTTGGTAGAACTAAGATATAGACCATGCATCCACCCATGACAAAGATAGGTCTAAAACAGAATAGCGACTGCAGGTTCTGCGGGGATGAGGATGAAAATCCGGAACACCTGACATCTTACTGCACCACCATCATGGAAACCCGAGCTAATTATCTTGGTAAAGACGACATAGACGACGAAGAAATACCTTCTCTGAAACCATCACAGCTTCTTCTTCTATTCAGTTAGGGTTGGACACCTATAGTCTAGGCACTTGAGCTGGGTGCTCTTTGTTTATTATTATTATTATAATCAATAAACCTTAAAATTACACTAAGGGTGTCAAGGTATACACTTAAATTTCAATATGTATCTTAATTCTATTTTCTATTGTAAATTAATTTTGCCCATTCTTTCTTATTTTTTGCCGCAATTTCTGCTTCTCTCCAGGTCATTCCACGTTTTTGCAGGATTTCCGCTACTGTTTTGTCCCATGTATTCTTCAGTCTGCCTCTTTCCTTTTTTATGTTGTCTTAGCTTTCCATACTCTCTTTGTCTGCCTTGTTTCTTCCATACGCACGACGTGTCCGAACCATTTCAATTTCTGTCTCTCTATACTTTCAAGGATCGGTTCTGTATTTAAGTCTTGCCCTATCACTTCATTTCTTAGTCTGTTTCTGCGTGTAACTCCTTCGACTGCTCTTAAATACCTCATCTCCATCGCTTGTAATTTGTAAAGTCGTTGCCCACTGGAAACTTGAGTACCCTCGAAGGCTCCTTCCCGAAATGTTTCTGTCTGAGTACCTTCAATTCCTCATATGTGCAGATTACATGTAAACTTGTTTCCTCCTGTAACTCACATCTCCTGCAGCAGGGTTCGCTGACTCGACATAGATGCTTCCTTAGTGGACAGTGTCCAGTTATCAACCCAATAATGGTCTTAACTTGTTTTTGATTGCATCTAATTACGCTTTCAGAGAACTTAGCGTCCCCGTCCCCTATTAGCGCTTTAGTATGGAGTTGACCCTCAGTCGACCTCCATTTCCTTACTCTTTCTTTATCTAACCAATACCAAATCGCCCTTCTAGTAAAATCCCTTGTGATTCCACATAGAGGTTCTGATCCTGTGAAGTGTTTCCTAGAACTTTCTTTGGCTACTTCATCGGCTATTATATTGCCTCTAATGTCCTCATGTCCGGGCACCCAGATCAAAGACACCTTGTTGTCTTGTGCCAGATTATTGAGGTGCTGTTGCTTTAATCAGTTTTGACCTGGTAAGAGGTAACTGCCTTGATATCGGCCTCACTATCAGTCATTATGTCTATTTTTCTCTTCGTGCAGCCTCCCGTTGCAATCAGTTCTGCGCAGGCTGCAATAGCGAATATTTCTGCCTGGAAGAGCGTTGCATGCTCTTCCAGGCTTAAAGATATCTTCTGTCTTGGGCTCAGACCATAAATACCGGCTCCTGTGCCCTTACTGGATTTGCATCCGTCCGTGAACCAGTTATCAGAGCCAACAAGTCACAAGTCACCCCGTCGCTGGTCTCTGTTCGGTATTCAGATTTCCATCTTTTCAGTGAAAATAGTTTCGGGTGCCGTACTGTCTGTTGGCATGTGCAGCAAAGGCCCGTCCAGTACCGTACCCGTAGTATCAGTGTGCCCTGCTATCCCAATATTGGGGTACCACACTTTATTGGCTTTTAGTCTATGAATCGCAGCCATAGCCTCCGCGTTTACGTAAAGCCCACAATGGTCTCCAACTGTACGGTTCCTGTACTGTTAGTTGCTCCGGTGATTCCCAGCCAATGAGCCACCTTTGGTTTCAATCCCCAGGTTTTAAATCTAATTCCTTTCTAATCCTTTGGTCGAAATGTGATAGACAGAAAAACCCTAAAACAGAAGCTCATTTATTTACGACTGTTTGTTACTCTGTAGGAGTATAGATATTAATATTTAGATTTCCTTTTTGAAGTGCAGAAATGTTTCAGCATTTTCTAATTCTCATTAACGAGGGATGATAAGCATGTGAAGATGTAGTAGTGCATTGCTCGAGTCAAAATATGATAAACTAGTAGTATAGAATGTTACGAATGAATTTATGATCAGAATATTAAATTCTATTTTTCTAAAACAGGAGCTAAATATGAGAGTTTATGTTAGCCTTTGTGTATTTTCATTCACATCACTCATTGTACATTTTAAGTATTTCAGAGCCTTTACTATGTTCTTTCTAAGAGTGTAGCACTTGGAAAATTAGATATGATCGGATCGACGTCTTTCCAACTTCTGCTACAGGATTCACATGTCCCGCCTAAACATCTGTTTATGATTCGGATATTCCAACTCTGAGCAATCACGCAAGGATCAGAATGGTGGATCTCGTCAATAAGAGGGGCCATCAATTTGAGAACGCATCATTTAGCATCTTGGATAGTTGGATCCTGACAGTTCTGCACCGTTAGTGATAAAGTGGTACATCCTAGAAAAGCAATAATTGTACCAAGTTACGACCACCACCATCTCTGCCGATCAATAAATTTCTCAAGCTTCGCAGTGAGACCGAACCACTTCCAGTAGACAGCAGAGTAGAAGGCTGAAGAATGTCCTACCCATTAGGCTTGAACAAATTGCACTTACACAAACAAATGTAAATTATCTGAATAAGCTGAGCTAGGTCGAGGAAGAACATCGTTGGGTTATCGAGTGGAGGCACGTTTTGTTTTCCGACGAATCTAGATACGAACTGAGCGTCGGTGATGTGCAACTGTTGGTTCATCCACCGCCAGCAGGAGATTGTGGGGGGTGGAGTATAATTACGCATGGTTGACGTACACGTCTGCTGCATGTACAGCAGACGATGACTACAACGCGTTAGAATCATAGGTTCAGATTATACAGGATGTGCTCTTCACTTTTTTCCACATTCATATTTCTACCATAAATAACTAAGATCATAAACACAATAGAGAATTTTTCGAAAACATTTCAGAAACTGTTAGCAATATGCTAATTATACGAACGCACAAATAAAATATGCAGGGCCAGCGAATAAAAATATACTTTCAATAAATAGTGCATAACATGCCTATCTCTAAGTTGGCATAAAAGGAATTGATGGATATTCAATGCTTTTACAATTTGTTTCCTACAAAACCGGGACACAAAAAAATACTATCAAATCTTTTATTACAAAATGAGATGAACGCATAGTAGTGCCTCCATTAATTAAATTATTTGCTCTCTTTAATACTACGATCAAAAACGCGTGTTTTTCTTTACATAGTTAGAACGAATTTGTAACAGCGAAAGGAGACATAAAAACAGTATGTAGTAATCAAAAGATGAAGTTTTTCAATCATAATATTAACTTTCACATAGATATTTACTGATATTATATTTAATTCGTTATTAATGATGATATTTCTCTTTATAACTGTACCTCTTATTTTGCGTAAACCAAGTAAGAGGAATTTTCACCGCTGCCGCTATGATATACAACAGAAAAATCACTCGCAGCATAAGAATGGTGTTGTAAAATGAACTATAAATAGAGAGATTTCAATGAAAAAAAATTCAACAATAAAAATATTAAATTTACTATCACAACTAGATATAAATATAACGGATAAAATCACTGTATTGTAATTATTCTTGTATATATATATATTCATCGCAATACTGGGTGTTGCCCCATATTTTCGCTTCATGAACAAAAAATCAATCAGGAAAGGTCACGAAACAGCATTGAGAAATTTAACGCTTGCAGCTGTCACGACAGCCACTGGTCAATATGACCCGATGATCACCGTTCAAAAGTTACACCGCCATCGTCAGTAAGAAAGAGTTCTAATCTATAAAACTACATTTCACCAGTAACCCGCATGTATACCAATATCTCTTGAACAATACGAAGGTGTTATTCACGCTGATCTATTGTGTTAGCATTTCAATTGCTTGTCAGCGTAACGATTTGTGTTAAGAAGTATACATAAGTAAATATATGCGCATATATCATGGAATATAATATAATCACATTAAGTAAAGCCGTATCGTATTAATCAAATAAGGTCGCTTCCAATGTCAGATACAAGAACAGCAAACGCGGAGCTACGCAAAAATTTATAATTACAGGTTTCGAATTGTATTTAATAGTAATACCAGGAATGTTTAAAATACAATTAATGCAGCTTAATATATAATTTACTCCTAACTTATCGAGATACATACATTTGAATTAAATGTTATAAATGCAGGCGTTAGTTATAAACAATAATTTGTAAGTTAGGTACTTCTATATATATATTTGTGACATGCGAACAAGTAATCATATCTAGCGTGTTCAATTAACTTATAATACGCTAACCGCAACCACACCTAATTTTTTAAATCTCAAGCCAATAAAGACGAAAGAAATTTTTAAATATTCTAATTCAAAGAAGCAAATAAACATTACAGCCTTCGAATAATATGCAAGTAATCCTTATTAAATAAAGGCACTGCTTTCTTGTGTCGTAGATAGCAACAATTAAAATTTCTGTGGTTGTCCGGTATAAATAAATGGTCACGTTATTTTTATTTCGATTTAATAGATTACGTGGCAGCTAACGCTTAGTTTCACACAGATCTGCAAAAAGTGGAATAATTATTTCAGAATTACTGTACTTATAAGGAATTATAGTAGCTTAAAATAACGATCGCTTGTCAACTATTAAGAACAATAGCGTTTAGGTTCCGGTTCATATGGAAGACCATAAAGAGCACTGTTTAGAGGCTAAAGAATTATGTATAGATTGGTTCTGGTTTTTTCCCCCTTTATATTGCTTAACGTAGACACGGTCTAGTCGATAAGGAATGTGCACAAGTAACTACACTAGATACGAACATATGTTGCGTCTGCCAAATATTTCTGTTTTTGTAACAAGAAGTTACTTTGTTTCATATTTTGTCCGGTTGATATTGTCCTGTTCTTCCACAGTTCCGCTTGTTCGGCGTTAAGTCTTTCCTAACTATTCCAGTTTCTTCATAAGAATTTCAGTTCATAAAGTTTGTAGTTCGCTACATTTCCATTGAGGACTCATTTCCACACTTAAATATTCTGTGTTTTTAATAGAATTGTAAACTGTATTTTTTATCGCCACTACAAACTGCAGCTTTTTTGTGTATGTACAGGGTGGGCAAATTTCGATGTTTTAATAGGGGATCTCGCTAATTATAAGAGGTATCAAAAAACGGACCACGTATCCTCGATCTGTTTTTTCGAGATGAGGATGATGGTGCAAACCAAATTTGGCTATCGGCTTTCGGTTTCGAGTTATCCCTGAAAATTCGATTTTTTCCATTTTCGTTTTATCACGATATCTCGGCTATTTATGAAACTTGACAAAAATTACTTTTACGTTCTTCAGGCACTTTTTTGATTGGAATGCAATGGCGTTGGAGAATTTTTGAAAAAATTTTCAAAATTCGAGGTAGGACATAAAGTTGTATTTTTTTTATATGTAACATATAGTTGGCTATGATATCATTAAAAAGAGGATTTTTTGGCCATTTCACTGATATATATCATGTGGTGTCTATTCGTTCGTTTTCACTGTATTATAGCAAAAAATTAACATTTTCCATTGATTTTCATCATTTCATTGCTTTTTGTTAGTAGGCGTGTGTCATTCAACATACATGAATCTGTCAGTAGGTTTATAAATAGTATCAATAGTTTAAGTTGATTATTTGATTGTTGCTTCACCTTAAAATTATGAATTTGCGATGGCTTATGAAAATTACGAAAAGTATGATATGTTGGAATGCTTTATTCTCAATAATAATAATGCTGAAGCTGCATGTGAAACATATTTTAATCGTTACCCGGAAAGAAGGCAATCTAATAAATCTATTTTTGGAAGACTGAAAGATAATCTCATTAATTTTGGAACATTCAACAAATCAAGATCGAAGAATTATAATAAGGAAGATACTGAGGAAGTTACGGTCAATGTTATTAGAATGGCAGTGGCAAATCCTTCAATGTCAAGCCGTCAAATTGAAGTGGAATTAGGTATATCACGACAACGTGCGTTATCAGTTTTGAAGAAACATAAGTTTAGGCCATACAAAGTGAGGAAACAACAGCAGCTCCTATTGACTGATCCTGAACGACGCTTAGAATTCTACAATTGGTATCTTCAACAAATTCAGCAGGATCCATCATTTTTTTGAAAATTTATTTGGACGGATGAAATCTACATTGGCAGTGCCGGAATTTTTAGCCGACACAATGAACAGTGGTGGTCTGATGTTAACCCCTACCGTGCCGTCGATGTTCAAAATCAGGGTCGATTCGGCTTTAGTGTTTGGTATGCCCTATTTGACAATTGTATTCTGGCATACCAAATTTATCAAGAAAAATTAAATGGTCAACGGTATTATAACATCATAAACCAACATGTAGTAGAAAAATTTTTGGAGCATGTGAAACATATTTTAATCGTTACCCGGAAAGAAGGCAACCTAACAAATCTATTTTTGACTGAATGAAAGAAAATCAAAAAACAAATGAAGATCGACGAATCACACATATTTTAAATTTTATGTTGAGAATAAATTAAAACATGATTAAAAATTATTTACAATAGATGTTCGAACTGGCGCCCGTTATTTACAATACATAATTCACACCGTCTCGAAACGCTCCAGTGCATTGTGAATATGAATACAAGAAACAGAATTAAGACACTGTATAAAGTTCTCTCTCAGTTCGTTAATGTTATAATGAGTTTGTTTGTATAACCGGTCTTTAAGATGTCCCCAGAAAAAGAAATCTAGGGGGGACAAATCTGGCGAACGTGGTGGCCACCTTACTGGTCCGCCCGTGCCTATCCAGTTGTCTCCAAAATTTTCAGTCAGCAATCCTGAGACTATTCCAGTGTTATGGGGCGGTGCGCCGTCTTGCTGGAAAAATACCTTATCTCGTTGAAAGGCAGTTTTTCCAAAAATTTTTCTACTACATGTTGGTTTATGATGTTATAATACCGTTGACCATTTAATTTTTCTTGATAAATTTGGTATGCCAGAATACGATTGTCAAATAGGGCACACCAAACACTAAAGCCGAATCGACCCTGATTTTGAACATCGACGACACGGTAGGGGTTAACATCAGACCACCAATGTTCATTGTGTCGGTTAAAAATTCCGGCACTGCTAATGTAGACTCCCATCCGTCCAAATAATTTTTCTAAAAAATGATGGATCCTGTTGAAGATACCAATTGCAGAATTCTAAGCGTCGTTCAGGATCAGTCAATAGGAGCTGCTGTTGTTTCCTGACTTTGTATGGCCTAAACTTATGTTTCTTCAAAACTGATAACGCACGTCGTCGTGATATACCCAATTCCACTTCAATTTGACGGCTTGAGATTGAAGGATTTGCCACTGCCATTCCAATAACATTGACCGTAACCTCCTCAGTATCTTCCGTATTATAATTCTTCGATCTTGATTTGTTGAATGTTCCAAAATTAATGAGATTATCTTTCAGTCTTCCAAAAATAGATTTATTAGGTTGCCTTCTTTCCGGGTAACGATTAAAATATGTTTCACATGCAGCTTCAGCATTATTATTATTGAGAATAAAGCATTCCAACATATCATACTTTTCGTAATTTTCATAAGCCATCGCAAATTTATAATTTTAAGGTGAAGCAACAATCAAATAATCAACTTAAACTATTGATACTATTTATAAACCTACTGACAGATTCATGTATGTTGAATGACACACGCCTACTAACAAAAAGCAATGAAATGATGAAAATCAATGGAAAATGTTAATTTTTTGCTATAATACAGTGAAAACGAACGAATAGACACCACATGATATATATACAGGGTCCGGCAACGAAGCGGGGACGGAAGATTACACGCTTATTTGAAAGTTTGTCAAATATTTAGTCATCGGATGTTCTTCCGCATCATCAAGTGCACGTTTTAAAAATATTCTGTTTTATACAGGGTGTTCCAGATGGAAATGCCAGACTAAAGTTGCATTTTTTTAAATGGAACACCCTGTATATTAACAGAGAAAATGATCCGCGCTTGAAAGCTGATTACAACGATATAATGTTGTATAGGTCTAAAGTTGATAGTTTATGTGTAAACAATTATTTTACTTGATAAATTGATACATTTCAGTAGGCTATTCTGCATAGGGAAAAACAAAAGATTTGAAACCAACAGAGTAGAATATTTTTTACTAGTATGGACTGTCGTTACTATGTGAAATAAATTCTGCAACTGCTCGCTTTATACAGGGTGTTCACAATTTTGCAAAATCGAAGAAATCTCGAAATTTTTGAATGGAACACCCTGTATATTTTTATCTCATTGAAAAGCCCTTTTACTACGCTTTCTATTGATACCTCATTTGATGCACCTAGGATAGATCATTTTCTAAATTATTTCTTTTTAAAGTTGAATTAATGAGAAATGCTTGCATTTTTAGTAGCTAATTTGTACATACTTCAAACCTACTGTAAGATCGGATATTCAACAAATAATCCATAAATGGTCTATAACAAGAAGAAACTCCATTTAGTATGAGAAGCAATTGATTTTCACTCAGTGGCTAACATTAATTTATTATAAAGTAAAGGTGTCAGTTTTAAGCTTGTATACTAATAACCAAGTTGTAAAAAATTTCGTTTTGTGTTATACAGTATTTCGTTCATTCTTTAAAAGAAATTGTTATAATGACTAATTTTAGTAGATACTCAACAAACGCAAGCTCCTACTTTCAATAGCTGTTACCTTTCAAATACCATCTATACTTACATCTCTCCACATACAGAATATTTAGAGCGACTAAGGCCAGCTAGAAAAGAGATAGATCTAAAGTGGGGCGGTTGTAAAACATATACGGAATAGCACGCTCGCCCATGCGTTAATTCCGTATATGTTTTATAACCGCCCCACTCTAGATCTATCTCTTTTCTAACCGGCCTTAATCGCTCTAAATGATCTGTATGTGGATTTTCCTGTATTGTTAATAATACGGCCAGTTCGCTTTGTTTATTGATTACCGGTTTATTTGTTTCTCCCTTCTTGTACGTTACACCATCAGTTTCTATAAATTTCCCTACTAATCTTTCAAATGCTTCCGGCATTCTTTCAAGGTTTGGAAATCTGTCTGCAAATACTCTACTTGCTAGAGACAATTTCTTGTATACTCCCCAAGAATAAATATCATATTTACCATTTCTTGAGTAGATACCTACTAAAATTAGTCAATATAACAACTGCTTTTAAAGATTGAACGAAATACTGTATAACACAAAACGAAATTTTTTGGTTATACAAGCTTGAAACACCAGATAACTTGATCAGCAGGTAATCTATTGAAAATGCTATATTACTTTATATTAATTTAATGTTTGCTTTCACCGCTGAGTGAAAATCAATTGTTTCTCATACTAAATGGAGTTTCTTCTTGTCATAGACCATTTATGGATTATTTGTTGAATATCCGATCTTACAGTAGGTTTGAAGTGCAAATTAGCTACTAAAAATACAAGCATTTCTCATTAATTCAACTTTAAAAAGAAATAATTAGAAAATGATCTATCCTAGGTGCATCAAATGCGGTATCAATAGAAAGCGTAGTAAAAGGGCTTTTCAATGAGCTAAAAATATACAGGGTGTTCCATTTAAAAATTTCGAGATTTCTACGATTTTGCAAAATTGTGAACACCCTGTATAAAGCGAGCAGTTGCAGAATTTATTTCACATAGTAACGACAGTCCATACTAGTAAAAAATATTCTACTCTGTTGGTTTCGAATCTTTTGTTTTTCCCTATGCAGAATAGCCTACTGAAATGTATCAATTTATCAAGTAAAATAATTGTTTACACAGAAACTATCAACTTTAGACCTATACAACATTATATCGTTGTAACCAGCTTTCAAGCGCGGATCATTTTCTCTGTTAATATACAGGGTGTTCCATTCAAAAAAATGCAACTTTAGTCTGGCATTTCCATCTGGAACACCCTGTATAAAACACAATATTTTTAAAACGTGCACTTGATGATGCGGAAGAACATCCGATGACTAAATATTTGACAAACTTTCAAATAAGCGTGTAATCTTCCGTCCCCGCTTCATTGCCGGACCCTGTATATAAAAATACAACTTTATGTCCTACCTCGAATTTTGAAAATTTTTTCAAAAATTCTCTAACGCCATTGCATTCTAATCAAAAAAGTGCCTGAAGAACGTAAAAGTCATTTTTGTCAAGTTTCATAAATAGCCGAGATATCGTGATAAAACGAAAATGGGAAAAATCGAATTTTCAGGGATAACTCGAAACCGAAAGCCGATAGCCAAATTTGAGTTCACTATCATCCTCTTCTCGAAAAAACAGATCGAGGATGCGTGGTCCGTTTTTTGATACCTCTTATAGTTACCGAGATCCCCTATTAAAACATCGAAATTTGCCCACCCTGTACATAGATTGTGTATATAAATTTTGCTAAATAATAATAATTTTCCATGACATTCGACTTTTATTATTTACGTTAAAGATCAGCACACTAAACTAGTATATTTCGGTATCCACAATACACTCGTTGCAGTCACTAGATGATTTTTTTTTGTTTTAGGCCTTTTCTCATGATTAAAAAATATCACAATATTATTTTTGAATAAAGATACAGACTTTTTGGAACAACTACAAAGAAGGATCTTGAAATTTAAAATAAAATACAGAACAAACTGGATCACCCCAAGAATACAGAAATATTTTTGTTACAACGCAAGCAGTAATAATTGTAAACCGCGGTCTTGAATATTAATCTAAAAATCGGGTAGGGGGTAGTAGAAGTTACTATGATCTCCGTGGTTGCTTCGTACCCATTTGCTACTTCTGAAGAAGCCAACTACATTAATGGTGAAACGTCGAGTTAGTAGATTTTGTATTGTGTCAGCTTTCATTCTAATAATTGAACCCGGAAATACCGTATTGTACCTACGTAATTATGGGAACCAGAAATGCTGCTTTGAAACATTACCAACGATCAAGGAATCCATCCCACTTAATTTACTACAAGTCACTTAGAAATGAAGTCAACCGAACGATTAAATATGAAAAACAAGGATATCTTAACATTCAGTTTTGAACCAACTCCATCAATTGAAAAAATTTACGGAAAGGATTTAAAAGTATTAGCCTTCAGATTACTATCACGATATTCCTAACCATCTAAAGGATGCGGATGCTCTAAATTCCGATGAACCAGCAATTTGGAACCTAATATACAAGCTGAAGCCAAGCTTGAGTTCATAATACTGCCAGAGGTTTATATTTTACAATCATCGCATTTTGTTGGCATTGATGGGATTAATGTTCGTGTGCTGACAATCTGTACTTTGTACTATTACTTGTATTATGCATATATTTAAGTCTTGTATTGAGACGTCAACCGCCCAATATGCTCACAAAACTTTAAATTTATTGAAGCAAATAAAAATTTTATAATTTTAAAGAAGTGGCGGTTGTTTCTGTAAAACAAGAACTACGACAGGCAAACTATTGCCGCTATCTTTTAGAACTCATAAAACAGTTATATACTTGTCTTAACTTTTTTTTTAGATGTGTTGTAGTTTTGGAGACATTAAAGCAAATAGCGGAAGGTAGCGTTGGCTCTTCGTCTCTCCCACCCCCGAGAACGAGCGATTTAGCATCAATGGATGTTACCGTTGTTCTTATACTGCATCAGTCTACAAACCCACCAAATTTCATTTAAATCGGTCACCACCACTTGCCTGTGTTTCCATGTAAGTCTAAATACACTGGAACCTCACTTATCTCCGCGCTCACTTATATCTATCCTAATTCATATCCGCACTATAGCGCTCATTTATATCAGCTCGGCATCGACCACCCGATAGTGCACGTATTAACATGAGTCAATCAGCGCGCAGCACGGCCTTTTCTCTCCGCTAACGGGATAAGAGTGGGGACCCCTCTTGAGCGGAGGTAAGTGAATGTTTACGTTTCCCGACCGCAGATATAGACGAGGTTTCAGTGTAATTTAATTTTTCCACTACAAGCGTTACAAGACGTCATTATTTGGTATGTTTTCGGGCCGAGAAGATGAATTTCTCTCCTAGTAGTCAATAATAAAAATTACCTCCTACTAGTAAATAATAAAAACAATTGACAATAATAAAATTATGATTTATTTAGTAAAAATGTATAGAATAGAAATAATTTGAATATAAAACCATAGATGTCGTGTAGATGCACGAATGAAATCCGCAATTCAAGAAAAAAGGTTAGGTTAACATTTAACATGAATAAACAAAGTAGGACATACGTAATTTGGTTAACACTAATTATTAAAATAATAATTAATAGTGCAATTATGGCAGGTCATGTTAATTCCTGACGTACCAGTATTAGAAGTAAAGTTTTCTACCGGTATATTCAGTTCGGTGTTTGATTTTGATACTGAAGTTGAGGTAGAGGGCGTCACCTCAAAAATACTAGTGCTAGGTGGTAAATCAGGTTCATAATTAACTGTTGTTCCCTGATCCATACTTGCAATTCTTTTCTTGTCAGTGATAGAGTTCTCTACATATCCTTCGGCTACTGTGGAACTTTTCCACCCTCCATGGCATTTAAGTGATAGGATATCACCCCCGTTATCTGCTAAAATTGTAGCTGACGTCCGCCTGAATGAATGGCCAGTGTAGTTGTTTGCATCCGGCAGTTTCAAGTATGTAGCTATTTTAATTGCTGAGGTACTAATGGTATTATGTCCCATATTTTGTCTTGTAGGTTTTCCAGATCTAAAGCCAATAAAAAGTTTTGGAATGTCTGGCGAAGGTCTTATCAACAAGTATCTTGTCACCACATCAATCCACATAGGTTCGACAATAACAAATTTTCTACAAGATTTGTTTTTTGTATGGGGAATGTTTATTACAATTATGTCTTCTCGCAGATCGACATTAGCCACTTTCGTGTTGCAGAGTTCGTCCGTTCGACAGGCTCCAGCAATACCTATTATAAGAATAACCTAAAAATATAAATGTAATTTCCTGATTTTGGAAATATGGTCAAATGAAAATAATTACTTTAATTGGAAGAAAAACTTCATCCGGTGCATCAGTAATAAACTGTCTGATATGATGTTCTTCAAATGCTGTAGCTTTTTTTGGCATATACGAATCATTTTTTCGGTTTAAAAAGGCAATTACCTTGTAATATGTTGATATGTCAATATTTTCTTTTAATCTTAAAGTTTGCTTTAACATTGAGAATTTAGCCCATAAACTAGAGGCTTTTCTCTTTTCCGCTTGCTCTTGGAAATATACCAAGAGCGCGTTTTCAGAAACGTTTTTTACTTTTTTTAATTTACACCAATCTTTAAAAATGTTATATACTTTTATGTAAAATTTTTTTGATTTTTCGGGCAGTAATTTTTGATACTCCATTTGATTTGCTTCCTTAAGGATTTCTGGAGGAGTACAACTACTGTCTGACATTTTTTTTTGGTATTGTGACAAGACATGAATAAAATCTCAATTTGACATTAAACGTTTATTCATTTGTTTTTCCAGACTAACATGTTTTCTATGGATATCTTAAATTAAACATTTATCGGAACGGCTTATTATATTACATTATCATTGAGAAAGCGGTTAAATATGCTAGTAGTGGAAAAAATAGTATATAAATCACGGCAGAGAAGATTTCTCTCAGCCTCTTAGCCCTTATTTCCCTCGACACTCCGCATCTTGGGATGCTACTCGACTGAGAAAAATGTCTTCTCTCCCTTGGTATATAATTACTATTATTGTATTGTAATTGAGATTACCTAAGTACTAAAATAAACTGTATTTGCTATCAGCTTTGAATATCTTCTATTAAATACAAGATATTACAGTTAATCTTTGGCTACTTTATTTGGTGAACAGACCTTAATGACTTGTTTGTAAACAACGCAACTGTTTATATTTGAAAGTTTTATTTTTCTAACCATAGTACGTTTTGGTTGAACTATATCTTCAAGATTGACAGCTTTCTGAAATGTATACTTTCTCGTTTACATTCAAAAATCAGTCACTGCCCTAAACTAATATTGATAACAACTTGAAAATCTGTATCTGTATTATCTGATATTAATTACAAATTCTTAACTAACAGGTCTCCGCAAAATAGAAATTCTGCCACTACGCCACCAAATTTCCAATATAAGATAATTCCAAATACAGATTACCTACAACATGAAACATTGTGTTTGTCATGGTCTACTTCCTCTGCACCGCGCGAGCATCATTAATTTTATCTATTGAATGCTGTTGTTAATTTTTGTCGGAATGGGGTTACGCACGGCCATGGTTTGTAGTTACAGATCGGTTTTTAAAGGGTTCCCGATTGCCATATACGTATATTTATAACGTGTTTCTGCCTTTCTAATTATTTCCTCTACGACGGCACGAGCATATAATTTATATCTTGTTCGTTTTATTTCGATCGATTTAAGATAATTTATACTTTAGTGGTGGAAAAATTCAATTTGATCTACTACGTGTTTACACAAAAATCGACGAGAAAAAAACTGCTTGCGGTAAGAAAGCAAAGATTGTACGAGAAGGCGAAATCCATCGGAGGATTTATTAGGATACACTAAATTCTATTGCTAATTTTGCAAAAATTGATCTAAATAATTTACTCAAAGAATGTGATAGTATTTTAATTATTTATGCGCTGTTTATTTTGTCTATACTGTAAAAGTGAATATTTGAATGGAGAATACAAGTAGCGTATTATTATCAGTATTATATTTTAGAAATTCTTTAAGCTCCAATTTTACCATTTTGGCACTTTCTTTTAAGCGCAATAATTTTTCTGTACCAGAGGAACCATAGCTCTGGCACTGTTTCAAAACATCAGTGATCATTGAAGTTACATTTTTATGTGCAGATATAATGAAACATACAAATCTCGTAGATTTTTCAATTGAAGATCTATGTACTTTAAGAATCAGTTTTGAAGCTGTCGTTTTAGTTCCACAAGAGCGTACGAATCCGCAGGTGGCGCACAGTTTTTAACTTCGGTTTTTTCCAATTCTGTAAACTGTTACGGAGAAAGCTTTGAGGTTATGTTAGTACTGCGATTTGTTTAGTTCGTATGAGAACAAAACAAACACGATGAGTGCTGCGTATGCAAGTCGTTTTGAAACAAGGTTCCTTTGCACACATTCGAAAGTACTGAAAATCTCGCCAGAGTCAGAGGGATTCGTTAGAAAAGTTGATAAAATATTTTAAAGAAAGAAAAAATTTTACAACCTATCGAAGCGTGGCAACCAGCACTCAACTACGAAAAAGGACAATGCAGCCATAACAAATATTTTTGACATAAATCCTGCATGTTTATTATCTCCGTGACAAACACATGGAGAAACGGCTGGAGTGGGCAAAGATGTGATTTCTCGAATAATAATTTTTGTTTTGTTTTTTAATGTGTTGTGGGTGCTTAGTTGCAGTGACTCCGTAAGCTGTATTACTTGTCTGGCTATCACTGCAACTCTCGCGGTGTAGTTTGGTGCGTATAAGTTGTGCTCAAATGGCTTTGTGACAGCATCATATCGCCTTTTATGATGCCGCGCTGTTACTCACTTTGCTCCCAACAGCGAATAGCAAGTCGATCCGGGATTAAACTCTCTGAAAAAATGTCACCGTCCCTCCAGAGAATTGAAGCCTGGCACCTATCGTCCTCTCACAACGATAGTCAGCCGCCTAATCACTGCCGCCATCGACCCATCGAATAATAATAATAATAATGTTAAGGGGAAGTATCGACCGTACTACGTTAGGGAGGTAATATAATTGGAAAAGCCGGGTATGCGGTCTGTACAGTATGACAGATGGGTTTTTATCAAGACATTACCAGCAACTATAGAGTTTACGCAACAAGGCATTTGAAATCGTGGGCCAACGATAACACCAGATTGGCAAGCCTGCTTAACAGACGAATTTTCCTTCTACGATGTAGAAGAAGTAATACTTTACCAACACACATCAGGGACGGAGGAGTTAAAATCTCTAACCTTTTGGCCACCGACAATGGACACACTCTACATCAAGTGCAGAATTTCTTACACAGGTTGGGGAGAAAAACTTTAAATTTAGAAATCAAGATCACATGTAACAATATTTCCAATATCAAAGACAATGTCAAAGAAATCAACAATGAGAAATAGTTCAGAAACATTTCTGATATTGAGTTTCCTAACAATATTAAAGATTTTTTATCATTAGACCCTAAATTCGGTGTTGCTGTTACGGAAAAGAACTTTAAAATTGGTCACTTTTTAGCGGACGTAGAGAGTCTTATTAATGAGATCCCTCATGAATCCAAGAACATCATGCGGGCTATAATCAAACTGTACAGACCGCATACCCGGCTTTTCCAATTATATTACCTCCCTAATAATAATAATTTGCAATATTAAACTCGTAATATGACAATTAAGGAAATAAAGTACAGTTCATTAATAAATCAAAATCAATATACAAAATGAAACAATAAGAAGTAAATAATATATTATGCCAATATTTGTGGAATACAAAGATATCAAGAGAGTTATAAGTAGTAATGATTACATATAGTTATTGTGAAATTAAATAAACGGATCCGAATATTGTAGATAAAAATTACGTATCATGTGTTGCAGAGGTGCTTTTCGCTGTACATTAGTACGATACGAAGGTGCACGAAGTCTCAATATTTCGTACACTATAATTAGGAACAGCAAAATAAATGTGAGAAAGCAAATGTGGTGAATCCACAGTATTTCGTAGAATATTAAATAATATACGAGCACTGTACCGTTCCCTACGCTTTTTCAAGGATGTGATATGATGAACAAGAAGCTGGTTATAATCAGAGCCCCTTTGGGGATAGTGCCATCTAATTTGTATGATAAGTATTTAAGGAATCTGTTGTGGATATGCTCAAGTTGTAAGTGTTGGTAACTGTATAATGGATATTCGGCAAAGGATAATTGGCTGTCAAAAGGGACGTCTAGGTCATTGAAATTAGATTTCCATTCAATTAGATGGCTATTAATAGCATAATGATATAAGATGGGATTATTAACTTTTGTGTATGAAATTACTGCACATTTTTTAACATTTAGTCTCAAAAAATTTTGCACGCACCAGTCATGTATGCGAGTGAAGTTTTGTTGTAAGTTGTACCAATCAGCATCAGTAGAAACCTTATGGGGCATTCCACGGATGCCAAAAGCTCATTGATAAATATATTAAATAACAATGGGCCTAGGTTGGAACCTTGAGGCACACCAGAACGCATGCAATAAGTATTAGAAGTGAATCCATTATAGTGGACGTAGTTTAATCTATCTGACAGGTAGGATGTTAAAAGTTTTACCAAATTAGGAGACAGTCCAAACGATTTCAACTTTTGCATAAGTAGAGGATGATCAATTACATCAAATGCCTGAGATAGGTCAGTGTAAATAACATCAACCTGTTCTCTGTTATCCAACGCTTCACTAATGTTTTGGGAGATAGTTCTTAAACTTGTGGTAGTGGACCTATCCAAGGTGAAACCATGCTGATGTTCAAAGAGACGAGGCTTGATATTGCAGAGGACTTCGACACTCAACAGGTGCTCGAAAATTTTGGCAAAATTCGAGAGCATGTATATGGGTCGATAGTTTACAGTCATCACCCTTTTTAAATACAGGAGTAATTCTTCCAACTTTTCATTGTTGCGGAAAGGTCCCGGTGCGTAGCAGCAGAGCTCAGAAGCACAATTGTTAATTAAAAAACTAGGAAGTAGGTCATGACCTGAGTTCATGTTAGTCTTCAAATGTTTCATAGCGGATACTATCTCGGACTCATTGAAAGATCTATCATAAAACACATTTACATTATTCGACATGGATAAGAATTTCGTATTAGTAGGTTTAGATTGAATCACCGTAGAATACCTCTCACAAAAACTCTGTACAAAAACACGAGAATCCACCAGTTCCGTATTGTTCCATATTATACGACCAGGGATACGAGAAGATGGCTGCTTTTCATGAATGAAACGCCAGAAGCATCTGGGGACGTCAATAAATGTAATTTTCACCACCGGTGAATCGTCTTTTTGGGATTGGACTCGCAGAAGGATCAAATAGTAAGAATCCTGTTGTTCAACGTAGCGTAAAAAAACCTCGTAAGAGTACATGTGTGGGATGCTTTTGTAAACAGGATACTCTATATCTGTTCACGGACAATTTGAATGTACAGAAAATGAACATTATTTATCAGAAGTGTTTATTGAAGTGTGCTTAAAAATGGTTTGGGTCAGATTCATATTTAGTTCATGGATTCTTCAAGAGGAGAACGACCCAAAGCACCGAAGTCGTGCATGTACCGCGTGGAAAAGGGAAAATGGTATTGTTACAATGGATTGGCCTTCCCAGTCGCCGGATGCCAATTCAATCGAAAACGTGTGGGCAGTTATGAATCTCAAACTTAAAGATAAGAAGATTTGCAATCTAAAGTTGCTCGTTCGCCAAATACACGAAATATGGAGCCTGACACAATGGCGGATCCTCGGGAATACCGCCTGGTCCTTGTTCTTAAATTTATTTATTTTTTTGAGTTGAATCTTTATGGATATTTCAAATTTATCGTTTTATATCAAAAGTTGGTGATTTGAATATTAACTTGGTAGAGTACAGGGTAATTTCGACTAGATATTTTCGTAAAATTCTAATTTTAAAATGTTGTTTATACTTTTAGGAAAATTTGCAGATAGGTCTTGCTATTTTCGCAGTCTAAACGCTTCTCTTTCAATATTTTTTTCTATAATCGAAATTGATTTCCATCGCCGACTATTATTTGATGTCAATATGCGCAATTGATCTAATAAATTTGGTCGTTTATATGGGAATCTTGGGCTAGATGTTATAATTTTTAAAGCATTTGAAATCTAGAGAGAGAAGATTTGAGAAGATGTTACGTGAGTATTTAAATACTTAAGGATGGTTTTTCATTTTGTAGATCGTAAAATGTTGAAATGTCATTTAGGTTAACTGAACAGAATTTAGTACAATTAGTCTTACAGGGTTCTCAACCTAAATACTAATTTTTTAATTTATCTCTTGTATTCGTCCTATTAGATTAAATGTCACTACAATATTAAGTAATTTACTAATATACCCAAATCAAATTTTTGACAATTTTGTATTTTTTTTAAGGGAAACTTGTTTGATTATTTTTAATTTCTCGTACAAATTCCTTATCGCTTGAAAAAAGAAGACAGTCTCGTACGAAATGTTACTACTTGGTATATAGAAATCTTCCAAGAAATGAAACTAAGGGGTGGTGACTGTATATCGTTCTGCTATTAAATTTGACGTTTTGCATCGAACTCAACCAAATGACAAGTGCAACTAGCAACAATGTCTAGCAGCGAGTTCAGATTTGTCAAAGGTTTTAATGCTATCATAAGAACTCCCACACATCGGTTCGGGCCTTATGAATGGTCGTTCGCTAGCACTTCGTGCTAACTTGTCAAATATTGCAATGCCTCTGATTCCATAGTGGCTAGACATCTATGGAATAGCTCAGTTTTTCGTAGTACCACCTTGCAATCAAACCTGATAGTTTATAGTGTTCTAAAGGTAGCCTCGCTGTTGGATAGAATTTCTACCAATCCGTTTACCAATGGGTAGTTCCAAATGTCCTCTGCAGTGGCCTGAAGGGCAATTATTTATTTATTTAGAAGCATTCATAGTCTAGCGCGAAAACCCCCGCCTCAGTTTGCGAAGAGTTTATTGAAAGCAAATTTAAACAACAAACAGTTGAATTCTTCATTAGAATTGTCAGTTGTTCAAAAGACAAGGCGTAGTAAAAGAATTAAGTTAGGATTCCATTAAAAAATGAGACGGTAGCTGAGCGCATCAGCTACTAAAAGCCAATATGAGAAATGAACTACACTACACTTTTGTGAAAACCTGAAGCGATGTTGACAGCTCTAACGAAATTTGGAACGAGAAACAAATTACTAAGTTCATAGCTACTAATTAACGTAATTTTAAAAGCAATAGCGGCACCTTAAGGTTAACCTAGAAAATAATAATAACCTGACAGGTACATAACTACAAATGCGGAAATTAATGTTCTACACTTTCCGAGTCAGATACACTCAACATGCTTACAAAATAGTAAACATAGTAGGAAGAAATCAGTTCATGTCAAATTAAGAGAATTCCTTGATATAAAACCCTCAGGTGTAAATAAATATATATCTTCTGCATATTATAATTATATTTGCAATATAGCTGCTAACTATCTGCATATCATGGTAATTATCTACGGATTATAATAAACTATGTTGCGCTAGAGGCGACACCATACTAAAATGTGCAAACACCGATCGTTGTGGGGCAGCAGTTTTTGCAATGCACACTATATGTTTATTTCAGTAATTATACGAACCTATCTGATTTTAAATACCACGGCAAAATATTATAGATTATCATGGAGCGGGAACAAGTTCACTCACTGCATAGATTTAATTCTGTTTGAGTGCAAAAAATAAAGGAGGCATCCGTCCGCTTGTAGACTGTCAGGGTCTGTGTTTGAGCTCATTCAATATACGATGCAGGTAATGTAGTATTTAAGTGGACGTTGTGGAATTTACGTTTTTAACTAGCTCATAGATAATGAATTGCGGTGAGATGCGCTAGACCTAGAAAACGTCATTACCGTCTCGTTAAATTTATTTGTTTTTGTATTTGAAATAAGCAGTGCTTTTTCTGTTCGATGTTCAATGCCATCATGATGGCGATTAAAGAAATTAATTCAATATGTGCTAAAAATATAAGCGTGGAGATTATGTACGCATATTGAAGAGGCACTAATAGACAAGTTACGGTCATTTACTCGTAGCTTTTTATACAAGCCGAAGCTACCGTTTAAGTTTTTCAATTTTTCGATAATAACCATAATTGATTAACGAATAAAATCCTGGACGGAAGCTTAAATGCATCCTTTATAACTTAATAAGTTAAAAACCTGTCTGCTGCTATTAAGCACCACACAGTGAAGAATACACACAGTTTAGTTTTACAGACAGATTTTGTCTTCTTTAGGTGTACTAACCTTAGTTAGTTCTGGCAACAAGTTACTCCCACCCCCTTTGACGCCTTTATAACGTCACTACAGCAACACACTACAATTTTGTTGACGCATGTTGTGTGTTACTATTATAGCTTTCGTTTTACATGCGCTTCGCTTCAGTTGTGACGTCAACCGAAGTATTACGGAAATGCAAGAACCAAGTGAAACACAAAAACGAACGCTTCTTATAGGTTAGGCAAGGTTAGGTGAAGCGTATCACAACAAGTGATGCGCTATCAGTCTGCTTCACATTCATCTGAAGCACTTCAGTAAAGTGCATCGTAAAAGTGCATTTCCACATCACTTGATTTTTTTAAAAGAACGCAGTTGGTAACTGAAGTGAAGCAAAACTTCAGAAGCGCATGTAAAACGAAAGCACCTTATATCTATTGGCCAGCAATGATTATATTTGTATCGTTCTGAGTTATCCAGCCGAAAGTTTTGTATGGCTGAAAAGCGATAGGGTGGTTAAATAGCTTCAAATAAAGATGTAGTGTGTAAGCGCTTTGACATACACTAGCACTAAAAGTCTCTTCAGAAAGTTGGAAGCTCAAATCGGTACTAAAATAGAAATAAATAAAGCTTAGAATTAATTAACAATGAAGACATACATCCAATAAAATATAAAAATCAAGAACACTATTCGAAAGGACTAGACTTGAAAATCTGTAGTCATTAAAAAGCCCACACGCAAAAGTGTAGAAGGTATCGTGACTATTGGTGGATGATTGCCATATAATAAGCTGCCAGCATTTTATTGTAGATACCGTTTAGGTCGCAATCATTCTCAATAATTTCTACAACACCCTTCACAAGAAAAAATAAAATTCCAATGCCCTCTTCCATAATTCCCCTGCATCTGCTTTATCCAGGTCTATCTATAGAAGATCATAAACTATGAATTAATCAAAATAATTATTAAAATATTGTTTATTACAGAAACCAAAAAGAAATGAAATGATTGAGGCTGATCGAGTTATTAAAATCTGTTCATGTTGTGTTCCAGTTTTGTAAATGTCAGTCACCGCATTCAGCTGTTTGCACTAAAGTCACACTCAGCCTAAACCGATGAAGAAAAATTCATTAAATGCGTCTTGACTAGAACCTAAAATCCAGGATAGAGAGCTGGCATGACTGTTCTATAAGTTCTTCTTCCAAATTTGATGAGTTTTCTGTATTTTTGAAAAACTGTGAATAAGTCTAGAACCCAACTTTGGTATATTTTCCTGGTTTACAGGAATTCATGATAATTTTGGGAAGCGACTGCATTCGTCTCTACTTGAATGTCGTTTAAACAAAAAAAGTTTTCTTGAAAAAGTTTTCTTGAACTGACGTTTTTGTTCTCATTAACTCACAAGTCAGCACCATTTAATTTAAAATTTTATTAATTACATATTGTAAACATATCTGATAAGAAAGCGTTGTAAAATAGGATGAAATCTTCAGTCAATCATTTTCACTAAAAAAATGGCCGATTAATCTCCTGAAGGACTCTCTTCTCCTTCTACAGCCAAACCATTTTTTCCTCTGCTCTCTAAAATTCTCTAGAATTTTATCCTTTCTGTCTAATGCTTTCGGTTTTAGTGAATTATATTTTTTTCGTAAGACACAGAGTCGAAATTCCTTGAAATTCCAATGATGAAGCCTCTAAATAAATTCTCTAAAACCGAATTGCTCATTGTGGATAGTATTGTAAGGCCAAAGTTATTCTTTCAGTCAATTAAAGCTCAGAATATCATCTAGTACTTTTGACAGGCATGCAATGACACACGGGTCAAACTGTGTGGAAATGTTTGGTGTGTCCTTTTCAAAGATTGTGTTGGTGATGTCTACGATCCTATCTAGCACCATGAAATCAGAAATGGACTAACCTCTTTTCCTTCAATAGTCTTGTAAAAAAATTTATACACGACCACTGCTTTTACAGCTCTAATGAATAATTGCCCAGGGAATGTCTTAACATTTTGATGGTAATTCTCTTATTTATTTATTTATTTTTTAATATATATTTTTTTTGTGCTTTGTGTTTAAATTTTAAATTATCATATGTTTCGACTTTTACTTTTTACTTTTACTTTTGTACTTGTTGTATGTATTCTCATTGCCAATGTATTTGTTACATGTGTAATTTATGACAATAAATATTATTATTATTCGAATTACTGGCCCAGCGCACTCTCCCAGTCTTGATGAGACCAGGGACCATTTACCTTCTCGGGGCAGAGTGCCAACGAAGGTCTGAATGGGGTATTAGGTTTCTTTATTAATTTTTACAATATTTTTACAGATACATGTTCAGTTTGGTTCTGTATTGAGAGGTGTCATATGTTGCCGGGAACCTTCCTAACGATGCTGCATGTTTATAAGATGACAGACTTCTGCATGCTCTTGTAGATGGCGGTATTAAGTTTCAATTTCTCTATAGCGCGGTGTAGGTTATGTGGAATTTCACCGGTGGCTCCTATGATGACTGGCACTATATCCACTTTTTCTTGCTGCCACATATCCTTGATTTCTATTGCCAGTGGCAGATATTTGGTTATTTTTTCATTGTGCTTTCTGGATAGGTTTGCTGCATTGGGAATAGCTATATCGATGATAAAAGTATGGCGTTCTCTTTTATCTATGAGAACTATGTCAGGGATGTTATTCGGTATTAGTTTGTCGGTGGAGATCGGGCGAGCCCAGTATAATTTTACATCCTGAGTGTCGACGATGTTCTCCGGGATGTATGTGTAAGAGATGTTGCATCTTTCCTAATTTCCTCCGATAAGTCTATTAATTCTAATGTACTTTTCGATATAAAACAAGATGGAAAAGTATTTGATGATGATAATAAATTTGTTTTATCTAGTTCTGTACCAATTTCTACCATATCATTCAGATCTTTTTTCATAATTTCTCTAGCTCTGCATATATACTCAGCACATCTTTTGTGTATAGAAAAGACATCAATACTTTTAACATAATTTATAATTAAATCGGTATCCTCAGTAAAAATTTTACATTTAATTAATTCAAGTTGTAAATCTTCAACATCCTTAACGACAGCTGTTGTATATTTTTCTAATTCTTCACTATTTGTTGGAATAGTATTCATTAAACAATTTATTATAAGCTCTGATAAATTTATTCTTATTTGCTTACCAATATAATCTAAAGTTGTATCAATATCTAATACGTACCGGAAATGATTATTTAAAAATTAATTAGGAGAATCACATTCTCAAAGACATTATTATAATTATCGTTTAGTTTTTCATCATTTACATCAACAATAATTTTTTTAATCTTATTTTGTTCTACCACACTGACAGTAGCTTTATAATTCACAATCACACTAAACATGTTGTTCCACAGAAATTCTACGAGTTCGTCTATTAATTCTGATTTACAAATACCTACGGCATTTAAAATTTCAACTATATTTTCCGAGAGATTAATTGTTAAAGTAAACGGCTTTGCTGTAGTGTATTGAATACATTCTCTGTATTCCCTAACTAATTCTCTTATTAAAATATCTTTTGAAATACGAAATTTATTGATAATTCCATTAAACGCATCTAGTTGAATAATTTCCGAATCATCACTACATCCTTCTATTTCTTTAATTAATTTAATTCCATCGACATATTTTTTGCAACGTATACAATTATTAATATTCAATAAAAGCTCATGAATTTTAATCAATTTCGAACCTAACTCTACTACCTGTTTAGCTTTATTTAATTCTTGTTTATATAAAACAAACATGTTGCTAGCTTGATTCATTTCATTCGTAATTATTTCGTCAAGAGTTTTATCAATTTCCAATATATTAGTCATTAAGGTATTAGATTTATTAAGTAATTTGAGATTACTCCTTGATTTTCTAGAGAATTTAATATATACCTCTTCGATATATTGCAGGACATCTTGCTTGTATCCATCGCTTATGTATAATATATGCGCAACATTTTTATCCATGTTTTCTATTGCGATCTTCTCTGCTGAACATAATATTTCAGCAACAAAACTCATTTTAAGCATTACGAGACCCCTAATTATAAAATTCTATTCATTTTCTTAAATCAAAAGGATGTATTCTTGCATCGAGATATAAACTTTCCCTAATAAAGAAATTGTATTAACTTACATGATTATTTTATTTATGTGTATCATTTTACCTTTATAATTATTTAATTAGTAGTTACATTTAAAGATAATAAGTGTTTAAATGTGGTCTGTAAACAAAAGTATTTCAAATTAGACCAACAATTGTCAGTTGACAGCGTTGACAGGTTAAAATACTTGAACCTGATTGGCTGAATGTGGTCATTGGTCGAAAACGTTTCAAGTGTATTTGTTTGATGCATCACGAAATCAGTGCAAGTTAATGCAATACTAACGAATAATTAATTAAGCTTGCACTATGTCATCTTTTAGATACTAATCACTGCGTTGTAAATTTTAAAATTTAAAGATTTGTGTCTAAAACTTTGCTCATCTCCACCAACAATTTTAAAATGTTGGCGATTAGCGTCACCTTCAGACCAAATAGGAAAATATTACTAGTGTCTATTTAAGAATTTACATCTCAGAGGGCGCTAGTAAAGTGAAATAGAGCTGTATCATGTACAGTAGAGTCCCGATTATCCGAGCTAATATGAACCGACAGTACCTCGGATAAGCAAAAACTGGGATAATACGGATTGCCGTTTGATTGGGAGCAATATGTTTTCCAATTTCTATATCTGACCTATTACTTTACAACATAAATGAATTAATTTCAAATAAAACCAGAAATACTAGACACAAAATAAATATCAATTTATTGTATAGTCTTCAAAAACAATGTAACATAATATAACGTAATAAATCTTCTATAAATAAACATTTAATAACATATATATTTACTTTGAATACTGTAACATATTGAACTTATTAACTTATTTAAAGGAATCTGTAATGGATTTTTGACTCATAAGTGTTTGTCTTTTCTTGGCAGCAGTGTTTTGAAGTCGTCGTAGTATCCAAATATCGCCTGGATTTGTATACTCATGTTGTTCGAGATATATATAGATATGTATAGCGTTAAATCCGTCGCTTTGAGATATTTTTTGTAGATTTTTAGTATAGTCGTCATTTTCATTATCAAATTCGTCTTCATTACCTTTTTGGGTTCTAATAAGGCTTACAATATCGCCATCACTTAGTTCATTGTTGTCATCATCATTCATCCATTCTGCTATATCATTTTCATTTAAGGTGGCGTTTCGGTAAAGTAGGGGGCGCTGTTCGACAATAATTATTAGAAACGTAGTATTCGGAAAAATTAGACATTAAAAATGTATTTTCGCGTTGTTACATTGAAGATATTATCTTTGTTGTAAATTTAAATATCTTCTTTTAAATTAAATATTCTTTGATTGCGAGAAAAATGAGAAAAAATATAAAATTTTGATAATATTACCTTTAGAATATGTAGAAAAATATACTGATACGATCTGTATTGAAATAATTTCAAAATATGTAGTATTTGTTTCAGGAAGTAAGTTTAGAGGCTGAGTATCAACAACAGCCCCATATCTGTCCAAACAGTTTGCCAGTTTTATATTAGATGTCACTAGCATTAGATAACTATTATATAACTATGAATAGGCAATCAGTTTAACACCAAAATTGACTGCTTTGATATTCAGCAAAACATTAAATTAAATGTTTTATTAAAAAATGTAAATAAAGAAGAAAAATTTTAGAGTCGTACATACGACTCGTTTCTTTTTCCGTAACTGTAAAAGATCATAGAACATCATACTTGTTTATAACATAACTTGAACAGTATACAGGATTATTGTTATGCTTTCAAAATAGTGCGCATCACGATTATTGGATTTAGTCAGTTTAGTATCACAAGAATTGCAAAACTTGATTGTATGCACAAATATATTTTTTTATAGAAAGGTCTTACTAAATTATTTTTATTCAAGTAATAAATTGATTTCAATACTTTCGAGACATATTCTTACAACTACACATGCATAAGTAAATACATATTGATGAATCATTACTTGGCGTGTGGGTGTAGAGAAAAAAGACAAATAAAACCCAAATATCTCTCTTGCCTTTTATTGATAAATAATACAGATAACAATTCATTCCACAATAAAATTTACTGTCCTTTATTATATTTACATTTAGTAGTTCACATACATACACTGTGATGGTTATAACGGAAATTTTAATAATAATTATCTATATAACATGTAGTCATATCCATTATAGAATATACTTCATAAGCGTAACTTGTGTGGAGAAAGGTTTCCTGTCCAATCCTAGTAATCTATTACAGCTGCGTGTGTGCAGCTTTCAGTACATAAGCTGCTGAATCCTCTCAGGCAAAAAAACCCCAAGGAAAAATTGCCTTAATTTTGGAATCATTAAGTTTCTACAAAGTTGTTCATCCCTATATATTTCTTCTATAAAAAGTGGTTGGGTTTCATCAATGAAAACCACAAAGTAGTACAGCTTTCTTTTCCTGATATTTAGTTGCCCTTGAATCTATAATATTTTTCAATAAGTGATTATTATTACATGCAATTTGCGATTTGCGACTGTTGAGACGTGATATCGCGATCTTCCAAATGAGTATTTACCTGAAAATAATAATTATGGTTCCTCTTCAAGGACAGTTTACCACTACAACTATGTACATGTACAATTATATACAGAAACAAATATACAAAAATATTCTTCCTTATTCACTAAAATAACTATATACAACGAAAAAATAATTCAAAACTAACGTAGACGATGAAAAACAGTACCTATTACTTTATTACATCAAGCTAGTCGCTAGACAATTAGTGCAGAACGTGCAGAACGTGCAGAACTAAGATTCTACCTGTAACAAACAACGCATGTACGCACAAATATGTTTTGTAAATAGAATATTAGGGTGTTATTGCCTTAGGCTATCGCATTTATACCGAAAAGATTATATTGAAATATACCTGCTCAATACATTCAGTTCTAAACTATATAATATGCAACCAGTAAAACTCGTTTCAAGAATCCCTGGATACCTTTCTTCTATATAATGTTATATTTTATTTTTCCGAGAAGTTTATATTTATATTATAATATATTTTGTATTACAACCAATATTCTAATCTTCACTTTTTCTATGTTATTTCAGCCAAAATGTTACGCATGTTTAAGTATTTCATTACTTTTTTCTTTTCTAGAGATTCATAAGCCTTACGCCATCTAATTTTGAATATATTCGATAAAAATGCAACATTTGCTCATCAAGTTCAAGTTATTGAAATAGAGGGCCAAGTACGCCACCTTAACGCAGTTGAAACATCGTTATTGTTAGCAAGGTCTAAGAGCGATTCTTCAGCTGCATCCATACTGTCAGGTTTCCATTTGGTTAGTAGAAATCTTATTCCAACTTTTAATAATTGTCTTCTCTTTAATGTCAGTCCAAGAGTCTGCCAACCAATAAATCACGTCTTTTAGGTATATTAATTTTTCTTAAGTTTTTAGTTACGGTTTGTCTTAAAAGATGTCGGTATAACGTACACAACATAGTAACGCAGGTGTATTTATAACTAGGTCTTGCCAGATAGATAAGCAAGGGAAGTCCCTACGTTAAATAACGTAATGCAGAAACTTCTCTACAACAACCGTGCCAAGACCGACTACAAGCAGTGGTAGCTCGGATAATGCGTTACATATTATAGTTGCTATAACTTGACTACTATCAAACATTCTCAAAAAAGTTCGTTCAACTTGTTGCCAAACAAAATATAGTAATGTAAAACAGGCTAACAGGCAACATTGAATAGGGGATATGGATAGATATATCAGTCTTTTACTTAACAAATATGCTTTTTATTCTTGCTATATATGAAGCGCTCGGGGGAATACAGTAATAAGCCACATTATCTTAATTTTGAGAAAAGCTAGAATGTATATTATGATTAAATCCTGAAATATGAGTTTTAAAGAGTTCCGTTCAATTTTTTGGTATATAAAAGCGGCTATCGGTCTCTTTAAAATTCAATGACTGAAGATTGCTTTTTAATTTTCAAAAAAAAAAAGAAAAATTGAATAAAATGTGGCTTATTACTATTTTCCAGCGAGCGCTTCATATTATGAAGTGTTCCTTTAGGCAACCACCAATACAATCAATAAACTATAATCATCTAAACCACAGGTTGAAGAGTTCCAATAAAGATATCAAAAGATATTGTACAGAAACGTGTTATTGTCAAGCATGTCATCAGATTCCCATTCCTCGTATTACACATTTTTATTATGAATCAGTCCGCTTTTTCGTTCTCCTTAATACATACAATGGTTTTTACCCAAGGTTGTGTTGTACCCAATTTCCCATCGTATTAATGAATTTTAACACGAAAACCAATGATATTAATTAAAGTGATCGTGTAAATATGTGCAGTGAAATTTCAGTGAAACAAATACTCCATGAAAGATATTTATAAGCAAGGTGAGGTTATATTCGTTTTCGTAAATTTGTAAACAGCTTGTGTCTGGATGCCTTGAATATATTATCGTTTCATTCAATTAAAACACTTAACCAGGATTAATTCAATTGTTGGTTTATTGCTACGTTACATAGATATGTAAATTAGTATGTAATAAATAAGAACAGTGAGATCAGAGTATATTTTAGCTATCCAGTTAATATTCTATCTATAATTTTAAGTGATTATCTATTCACACATGTAATTTTTTATTGGGTAGCGATCGTTTACAGATCTGTTCCATCTGTAGTTATCTACCTACCTAAATAAAGAGGTTTTTAAGAATTAGAAAGTTAAAAGTAAAGAAAGCTGATGGGGTACCCAGCTGATGAAAACAATGAGTAAATTTTGAAAGAATTGTGTGTAAGTAATATGGAATTGTAAGTTATGATAATATAGGATTTAATAATAGGTAGATATGTTTACCTATAGAAAAACTTAAGTATAGACAAAATAACCAGACATACAAAATTCTTTATTCTAAGGTACCTAAGTACTTATTGTTTAAATTGCAAAATGCAGTGTTTGATGAATCGAGAATTTGACATAAATATTCGAATATATTATACAATAGATAGAAATTGCAGCAGAAGTCAAGGACGCCCAGAAGCGAGATTACCGAACCAAAAAAAAGATAATTGTTATAGAAAAACATTGTAAAAATTGAAACAATTTATACTCATGATTGGTTAGTTATCTCTGCATAAAATACAATTACAAAAAGTATAATGTAAGACCTATAGCTAATAAATATATGACAACATGGCAGAAGGACGCAAATACTAGAAATATGTGTATGTACATATCTAAATGGACCTCATTTAATAGATAACACACATTTATGAGTTGTCTGGCGCCTCTAACAAAAAAACTAGTATTATTTCGTTAGAAATAAACGAATTTTTAATTATATGTTAAGATCATGAATAAGGAAAAGATAGGTATCTACATAAATGTGACAACACCGCCCCATTATTGACATAACTGTAAAAACAAAATGTCGAAATTTCGTTTTTTTCAATTACGTATATCACGACCTTGATTTTTCACCATACCTATCTTTTGAACTGTTCGACTTTTGATGTTGATCGTCAAAAATAATGGTTTGAGTAAAGTAATTAAGTTAACTGCTTTCCTGTATAGTTTATACAAAAAAATCACATTTCATCAGTACACATACCTACTTGAAGATTCAGTAGACGTTGAAGTTTCTTTCTAGCTAATTGATATCCTCGTCTCCAGCCACCCTCACTCTTTCAAATTCAACTATTTGAAAATTGATGAAGGTTGTTCCAGCTTTGTTCAATGTTGTTCCGACATGTTAGCCTTATAGCATGCATACTTCGTCAAGTAATTCCACATATCTGAAGGTGGTTCAAAATTCGAAATGTTGAGAGTTTTATATTTTTCTGTGACGAATACATTGTGAAATATACTCTAGGAAAACGACATTTGTCAATTATTGCTCGAAGTGATAGAAAGCTAAAATTTCTGTCCAAAATAGAACAACCTCGAGAAACGATAGCGAAGGCTTCCACGGTCCGAGTCTCTATCATGAAGGTTTCCAGATTTTGACCGTGTCATAGTGTAATATAGAGACTGACTCTTTGATAGGTCAATGACGGTAGAGCCTCGTGTGTGCATGTCAACGGCACCCCCATAATGATAAATTAAAATTTTATAGGTATAGCATAAAGTTTTGTGCCGCAAACCGAAAGTTTTGTGCTGCTTCCGTTCTCGAGGATATTTGCGTTTCTGTTTGGGGATGCCGTTGACACGGCACCCCATATTCCATATAGGGGTGCTGGCATGTTAACGGCACCCCCAAAAAGAAACGCAAATATCTCCTGAATGAAAGCAGCACAAAATTTCGGATTTGCAGCACAAAACTTTTGCTCTATTAGATTTTGAATTTTCGACATTCGGGGTGCTGGCATGTCCACGGCATCCCCAAACAGAAATGCAAAAATCTCTAGAACGGAAGCACCACAAAACTAGCACAAAACTTTGTATGTATAAAATTTTAATTTGCCATTGTGGGGGTGATAAATGAAAATAAAATTTATTCTAAATAATAAATTAATAAACTGAAAATAAGCATTCAAATGAAAGATTCAAATGTACCACCCCTCTTTGCCAAATAAATCACGAACCTATTATAAAACTGTTGATAAACCCTCATTACGATATCAGGAGTAACAGTACCAGAAAGGTGGAAAGTTTGATCTCTCAATTCTTCTAGTGTAAGTAGTCTTGAAGCAGCGTGACAGTTGATTGTTTTATTTTAAATAGCCTCAATAGGAAGTCTAATGGGGACAAATCTGGGAAACGAGGTCCTGCTGCTGTAAATAGTTTCGTACGATTAACGTAGATATTGTGGACAGGGCAGCTGTTATATTGAAAATATGTCGATGTTCATTTTCTCTCGCCAAGTCTTATCGTCATCGCACCGTGGCGTCTAGTGATCGAAAAATTGATCTCATCGCTAAATAATATATTTTTGACAAAACTATCGTTCTCATTAGCTCTCGTCGCGTCGTTAGGCTTTCACCAAACTGCATGCCACTCAAAGCAGCATCTAATTTTTTGCGCTAGCTTCGTTCGGAATCGATCTATTTAGATATTTTACGGCAAATAGATCTCAAATTTGCTGTATGTTTTGTCTTGTAAAGATTGCGAAAAAAGTACATACGTTTCCATCGACCGCTTTGGACTGACCTTACTATTGTAGTATACATGTAATTAGTGTCGGTTATGACGTTCAATTTCAGCGATAAAAATAATTAATTGTATATTAGCAAATTTGCTAGCACATAGTTTTCAATAATTCATCATTAATTGAACAACAAAACTTTTGTAATAATCTTGATAACGGGAAGAAATTATGTTAGAGCTATTTATGAAGTGCATGAAACCGGAAGTGTTTGTTATGAACTTGCTTATATTTCCCATTTGTGATTACGTGATGTTCTAAAAATGATATTTACATTACATGGTTCTGTTTAGTTTGACACGATAACCCTTTTAAATAAAAGTTTCTATTTTAAGATAACTATAAAATCGCAATTCAAGGTCACTGTCTCTACGATTCAAATTTATTTCTTGAATGTATTAATGTGTACAATAGATAATTGTGAGAATCTCTCAAATTATTATCCACTCGCGAAAATAGCAAGGTTACAATAAACGGAAGTACCTAAATGAATAATATAAACTGCATACCCAAAATATCATTGAACGAAGTATTTATTATCTCAGTGCAATATAATACTGCAATATGATTCCTATGGGAAGATCCAACCTAAAATATGATCTATTTCATGGCATAGAAATCGGGATGGACATTTGTACGACCTTCTTTAAATAAATATTAGCTTAGTTAGATTCATTTTCAAATAACTAGGGTCAATTTTTTCTTTAAGGGGGTTTTCCATAAAGACACGTTTTATACGTTTTAAAACATAAAGATAAGCCCCCAACAATCTGATATATAGTTATGTCTGTAGCTAACATTAGTTTCATTAATGATGAATAATATTTTACGAATCTTCGTCACTCTTCAGGAGATTTATCTTACTTTCCTCATCCGACAATCCTATTTTTTCTTTATTATCTGTTTTTACCTCAGATTTAATTTTATTTTTCTATGATTGTTTCCTGTTTACGCTTCGCTTTTGTTTTCTTCTTTCTCTTCCGTTCCTCGTACAAAGTCTTTTCAGTACTTCACTTGAAGTCAGTACTTCTCCACATTTTTGTTGCTTCAATTGGTAATTCCTAACAAATTTCTGTTATTTCGTACCAGGTTTCAAAGAGTTGATTTTATCGGCAATGAAAATATTAGATATGTAGGTATAGTCAATGCATGCAGGAATAGAAAACTGTGTTCAGTATCACAGCTAAGGGTCACTAACCCATTAATAGTTGTAATAGTTCTTCTCCGGGAAACAGATTATTAGCCAGCATGGATTTTGCCCATGTTGAATGGTGAAGTTTACAAAGTCTGTGTTTTGTTAATTTTGAATGATCTCTGAAGTACGACCCATCTGTTGCTTATCATACCTAATTAGTTGTCTATTCGAACTGATTTGCAATGAGCTGAATACATAATTATCATTCTAGTTGCTGCAACTTCGTTGTTGGATGACTTGGAAGAGATCTTTTGCTACTACTTGTTTTGGTAGATTTTTAGACATTTTTGGAAGAAATTAGTAGAAATTCTTAATTGCAGAAAATAGTCTCCCGTTTCCGGGAACGGGTTTCGCGCGCGAAATCAGAAAACTGTTCACCTAAACGGTTTAAATCGGATGACCTGTTCCCAATATCACCTATGCTGATTTTAAAACTACCCCCGATTAGTTAAGCGGGTTACACCGAAGGAGTAGCAGTGGGGGGTGTCCACATCGCCCTGTTGCCTACTTCTATTCATCCGTTAGTAAAAACAGTAGATAATGTTGGAAGGCAAGCGTTTTCTGATGGCCAGCTTTGTTGATTACAGAAACGTGTAGCGGTACTGTGATGGGCTTTTTCAGAAACAGCACGTACACGACAGAGAGCCTTTTCTTCACTTCTAATGGAACTACTTCGACTTGGGTCACAGTTGAATCCAATACAATACAAGATTGTCGTTAACATTAGTTAAATTATTATCACATATTGCTTTCTTGAATCCTTTGTTAATTTTCGAAGATGTTTAAAACTTTTAAAGAAACGTTTAGGATTATTTTTCATGCCTTGACATATTCCCCAAGTAATTGTCGCATTTTTTCTTTGTCCATGTGATTATTAATTCTATTAGTTTAGCAAATCTTCAGCTTCGAGAGTGCAATAAATACGTAATAATCAAAACTGCATTTATTATATACTGTTGCTCTAACAAAAGGTGTAAGTATTCAACGATCCTAATTTCTTCTATCAAATATTCTTTAGATTCTAGAGTTGTTATACCTACACCCTTTTTTTTTTTTTGTTTTTGCTGAATATTAGAAACTATGTAGTTGAAACAAATGTGAACAATCATTTCTTAGATTGGTTCCTCCTTTTTTTGTTGATCCAAATTATTCAAATTTTGCTTCAACATTTTAGTCTTCTACTGCGTAAAAGTTCAGGAAATAATTAATTAATCGAGATTCTAAACGCGTACAACCGGGAAAAAAACAGTACAAATTTCCATTTCAAAGGACTATCATTTTGGAACAAATAGAAAAAGTAGGGAGCTAATCAAAAAACAAATTTTTAATATTTTTTTGTCATATTTTGGAACAATATAGAACGAACTTAGAACAATTTGGAGCCACTACCTAAAATTTCGAAAACGTAGGAGCTAATTGCACACAGGCAAGGAATGCGTTCCGCAAACCTTTACGTAATTTAAATGTTAACGTCGAATTTGTAAATCGCTTAAACATTATATGTAATATTTGTAATATGTATCACTGTTCAAATAAAAAATGTGTTGTGACATCAACCATAGTAAAACTCTCACGATTCTGTTTCAAACTAAATCATAAGCACCGGTTAACTCTACCTGAAAACAACTTTTAATGCACTTGTATAAAATCTCATAAGTTCAATTTAATTCAATTTATTATGCAGTTAGAACCGTACTGTATCAGTTATTTTCTTGATGCTGAATTATAAGCACTAGTACTTTATCTGTAATTTGGTTATCTTATGCCTTTGTGACTTTTATTTTATGTAAATGTACATATTACAATCAAATTTATTATTATTATCTTAAAAGTTTAATTAGGATTACACATTTTTGAAGATGTTAGATGCAGTCTGAACTTTAAGGTCGTATATGTTATTATTGCTTTCGCTATCTACAGATTGTTTATATATTGATAAGAAATATTTTGACCTTATGACATAAATTTTAAAGATTAAGAAGCAATGTCTCGTGCATTTGCTTATAATATAATTTACCTCATGCAACTTATGACTTAAGACTATATACAGTCTGTATAATAAGAAAACCGCGGCGATTTTTACGTTAGTATTGGCCAGAACTGGAAAACGTTTATATGAATAAAAAGTACGGAAGAAGCACTACGACGCTCTTACCTAGTACCGGGTCCAGTCACCTGCATTGTTGATTATAGCCTGGGACCGATTTGGCATACTTTTAATTAGATTTTCGGCAGACGCGGTGGTAAACGGACGCCATATTTTTTTTAACATTAGCCGATAACTGGTCAGTCGGCAAAAAGCAACTTCCTTGCAACTTCAACTTCAGAGGACACAGCCGTTCTCAATTGGGTTGAGATCTGGAGACTGTGACAGCCACTCCAATGTCTTGATGTCATTTTCTGCCTTCCACTGAGTGCAAAAGCCGACTGCGGTGTTTCGGATCATTGTCCTCTTGAAGAATCCAATGATCCCCCACCACTACCTGGCAGGTGGTAACAGACAGGTTACCATCTGCAAGGGAGTGGTTCACAGCGAACGGAGATCATTGGAATCCACCTGCCAGGTAGTGGTGGGGGATCATTGGATTCTTCAAGAGGACAATGATCCGAAACACCGCAGTCGGTTACCATCTGCAAGGGAGTGGTTCACAGCGAACGGAGATCATTGGATTCATTGGAATCCAATGATCTCCGTTACCAGATATTAACCTGTCTGTTACCACCTGCCAGGTAGTGGTGGGGGATCATTGGATTCTTCAAGAAGACAATGATCCGAAACACCACAGTCGGCTCTGTACTGAGTGGAAGGCAGAAAATGACATCGACACATTGGAGTGGCCGTCACGTTGACAACGGCTGGGCCCTCTGAAGCTGAAGTTGCAAGGAAGTCGCTCTTTGCCGATTAAGCAGTTATCGGCTAATGTTAAAAAAATATGGCGTTAGTTTACCACCGCGTCTGCCGAAAATCTAGTCGAAAGTATGCCAAATCCGTACTTCCTACTTTTTACTCATACAAACCTTTTTTCAGTTCTGGCCAATAACAACGTAAAAATCGCCGCGGTTTCTTGTTATACAGACTGTACAGTAAAAATCATTTCCCCTATCACTCGACACAATTTTTGGTTGATGACTATCAATATTGTAATTGCGCTCTAAAATAAATGTCAGTCAAACCTAGCGCATTCGTTTCGTAACAGAAGTTATAATGTATCTTCCATCACATCAAGCGTCATTAATTTTGGAACAGACTGTACATATGAAGCATACAAAACTCAAATACCTATTTAAATGTTTTAGCATTTATAAAATAAACCACACAGCTTAGAATTATATTAACAAAAGCTTACAAAATTACTAATTGAGAGTTAGTTAGGCTCTGAGTAATCAGTTAAATAAAGTAAGATTTCAAAGTAGATTAAATCTGAGCTGGTAATACTAAAATTGATTGCTAGCCGCTGAAAATACGTATGTTACTTGATAAATTACTTGACTTTTATTTATTTTTAGATAAGACGGTGATATAATTAAACCTAAATGATAAGTACTAGTTAAGTGTTTGCTAGAAAACCACATATTAACAGGCAATTTATAAACAATGTAATAGTCATATTTTCGTGTATTTTAAAAAAGTAAAGTCTTAAAAATTATATTTTCCTGAACTTGTATTTTCCATCTCATTCAGTGTGGGATTACCACGAATTTATTAAATGCTTATGGTATCAGGCACGTCGACGTAAAATTAAGGATTTTGTGAAATACCATATTGACATATTTTATTTAAAAAATGCATAATTCTAAACTAATGAAAAGCTTAAAAAACCTGCAAACATTCTTTCCTGGTAAATAATTAGTCACAGTTAAAACTTTGCTGTCAGTCTAACCACTGGAATCATTTTATTTGATTTAGATTTAGCTAGATTTAGTAATATGAATAGAGAAAATAAGAATTTTATAATATTTTTCCCACATTTTTACTGTATCTCAGAATTCTATATTTTATAATAAATGACTTGTTATTGTTGGAAAGTGATTGACCTTCAAACAATGAAACTATGTACACATCAGGATTCAACATTCAACACATATCATTCATAGATTTGTTAAATTAAATTGTGTTTACATAAATACAACGGATTTGAACGAATTTAATGAAGCTAGTTTCTATCAATTCCGATGAATGATAAAAGCTACGTTTTCACGGTACATGAATGGATCTTTATATTTTAATGTATAAAAAGCTTTGTCCCTGACTGTCACATCATCGCCCAACCTAAATCGCTAATGGAGAAATGTGGAATTTGGAGAGAATGTTGAGTTTATATTGTAGGCATTGTTTAGGAAGAGATTTTTCGAAATTCAACTCCCAAAGGAGAGAAACCACATGAAAATTGTATGGCAATAGCGTTTAATATTCGTTATTTTTATGGTCAATTTTAACTTGAAACTTGGTATTAATGTTGTTGATGATTAATGATCTTTGGCACAATTGAAAGGGGATAACAAAGTTTACAGAGTCGCTATTTACTCTGACAGCCAAGCAGCACTTAAAGCAATTAGTTCCGCAAGTGCTGACTCAAAAGCTGGTTTGGGACTGCGTAAGAGCCCTAAAATGAGGCGGGCACCCTAAGGAAAATTACTTTGGCCTGGGTCCCCAGCCACATGGGAGTGAAGGGAAACGAGGCGGCCGATGAGCTGGCCAGACAAGGCTCGTCAAGGCCTTTCATAGGAAACGGCCCTTCCTTCGGCACTACCAAATCACAAATTAAGAGGTCCATCTACGAATGGTCGCAAAACAAGTCCAAGGAATGGTGGGAAAGATCGCCAGACAAAGACAGGCTAAGGAGTTCCTAAGGGAACAGAGGCCTAAGTTTACTGAAGACCTACTGAGTAAAGACAGGAAGACTGTCAAAGTGATAGTAAGTCCTGATGACCGGTCATTGCAGACTGAATAGGCATATGTTTAACATAGGCCTGGCAGAAAATGCTCTCTGCAGATTTTGTCAAGAGGAAGAAGAAACCCCAGTTCATGTTTTGTGCCACTGTGACGGCCTAGCGAGGACAAGGTTTCTAGTAATGGGAGAGAACCCCACAGCCAACGGCTACACAAAAGAGCCGCTCTCAAAAATGATAAGTCTGATTAAGAGGGCGAAACTAGAGAGCGTTCTCTAAGGTAAAGGGGATCACAATAGACCTGTAAAGGTCGCGGTGAAACAGGCCCGCATGCCACCCCACTCCTAACCTAACCTAACCTAACAGAGGAAATAATACTTTTATGGTCACCATTTATTTAAGATTTGGTATTAACGCTCTTTGATATAATTAATGAAACATATTTTGCGGCCTATTTAAGAATTTAATCCTTAAGGGGAATGTATTAGAAAAGGAATCCCAGCCTACTGCACGCTGGTCAAACCACAATTCAATCACAGAAATAACTTTTTTATTCAAGCCAAACTAGCCGTCACTTGTTAAAATTTGATCACATAATTGAGTTTGCAGGCCTCAGAAAGCTTGAAAACGTCGAGAAATGCCACATGGTCATGGTATATTGTTGGAAATTGCCTGGAAAACGAGCGCAATGAAAAAGATAAAGGATTTCAAACGAACCAAGTGGTTTCGACCTTTTCGGTCTCGTCAGCGTTCCTCAAAATGCAAGACGTAATTTCATCGCAGCTTTGCCCTCTCAACGAATATTGTAACAACCTCCGATAAAAGATTAATTCTAACCTTATTCTATGTAGTGGGCAAGGTGGGAAGTAGCGCCAAAATTGTGTTGATATGAATTTTGAGAATGATCGGTTCAAAAACAGAAAGAAAGTTTAAAATGGTGGCCACTTTTGTCATATTTGAGTACATTATTGTGTAACTACCAACTAACTAAGTTTAAGCACAAACCTTTGATTCTTCCTCTTCTGTTTCTTCTTATTCTTCCAAAAGATGCGGAGATCTGGTTCCTTTGGTTTCCTGCGATAGCGAGTCCCAGCTGTCCTTCATTTTCTTTGCGTCTTCCATCTCACTATGTCCTATCTTTTTCCATGTGGTATAATTGTTTAAAGTAGTCCTCCCACATCACCAGAGGTATTTACCGATTCCTTTCTATCTGTATCCATGTCACTGATGAATTTTGATCAGTATCCTGGTTTTATCTTCTTTATCTCTGCATTCACTCTGTTCTTTGTTTTTCTATATGTGCTCTGTAATTCTCTTGTGACGGATCTTTGATTGATTAGTGTAATCGTTTTATTTTTTCATTAGAATGGATACAACAACTAATAACGGCGATGTATCGGAACCTCAGACTCCCGGTGGACTTTCCGACACAGATTTCGACGATAACCTTGGCGTGCCCGACTCACTAACTGTTTTAGATATACAAGGATCTCAAATTGTATTGAATACGGAGGAAGATGACGGTAAAGTTCTAACAACATTTTGTCCCTCTCTTAAGAAAAAAGAGGTTAAATTATATTTGTAGTTTCAGGCCCAACGCCTAGGAGGATACCTTTCAATGCTCTATACCAAAAGCCCGTAAAATTTAAATCTTTCCACAGGAGATATCTTTATTTCTGGAGTTCAATTGAAGTGACAATTGTGGATTACGAAAACGAGTCATGCTACACATCTGATCAATCCGAACTTGTATAACTTTTTATTTCCGTTTAAAATTGAGTAATATGTTATGTTGATTTTAAGGTATACGATATCGTTACGGCATGGAGATTTTTACTTGGGAGATTAAGAAGCGATATAAGCATATACAGGACTTTGCATCATCAGCTGGTTATGTTTAGAACGTCTCTTAATATCCCCTTTCCAACTAAGGAACATAAGAGGAAACGAGAAAGTTTTAGGAATAATGCTTAATATCGGGGAAAAAGAAAGGCCTATTACCAAGGTAGTTCGTAACATTTTTTTGATTTAATTTTATTAATGAATTTGTACGTGGTAATACAATAGGTTTCCTAAGAAGCCGGAGATGTTGGTATCATACGAACAGATGGGGAGCAGGATAAAACAATTACAAGAATATTTAGAAAATTTACTTGCGATAAATATCTATCGCTATCATTCAGCTACGGTAAATATCAACCGATAGCTTGTTAGATTCAATTTCTCTGAAATATTAGGAATTTGTTTTCAATAGGTCCACTTTTTAGAAGTATCCCATCTATCGTTCATATACGAATTAGGAATCAAAGGTAAAGAAGGAATGATTTCAAAAAGATCGGGAAGCACCCAACCTGGGCAAAGCGGTTGTAATTGTTTCGGATTATGTCAGAATACGTGCTGTATAAGGTAAAGTGAAGCTGTTTTTTTAATTTAAATTTTGGGTCACCTTATCTATTACAGATGGCGCCACGTATGTCGAGAAGTATTCTGTTCATCATGGAGAGAACGCTGGTTCTTTTTAAAAGACACATGTTTCGGATATATAGACCCAAGTAATGGTTTAACTAAATGCGTGGTACTTTACGATCAAGGTTTTGAAGTATCGTCAGGGAATTTATTCGAGTTTCCAGATTTTGACCGTGTCATAGTGTAATATAGAGACTGACTCTTTGATAGGTCAATGACGGTAGAGCCTCGTGTGTGCATGTCAACGGCACCCCCATAATGATAAATTAAAATTTTATAGGTATAGCATAAAGTTTTGTGCCGCAAACCGAAAGTTTTGTGCTGCTTCCGTTCTCGAGGATATTTGCGTTTCTGTTTGGGGATGCCGTTGACACGGCACCCCATATTCCATATAGGGGTGCTGGCATGTTAACGGCACCCCCAAAAAGAAACGCAAATATCTCCTGAATGGAAAGCAGCACAAAATTTCGGATTTGCAGCACAAAACTTTTGCTCTATTAGATTTTGAATTTTCGACATTCGGGGTGCTGGCATGTCCACGGCATCCCCAAACAGAAATGCAAAAATCTCTAGAACGGAAGCACCACAAAACTAGCACAAAACTTTGTATGTATAAAATTTTAATTTGCCATTGTGGGGGTGATAAATGAAAATAAAATTTATTCTAAAATAATAAATTAATAAACTGAAAATAAGCATTCAAATGAAAGATTCAAATGTACCACCCCTCTTTGCCAAATAAATCACGAACCTATTATAAAACTGTTGATAAACCCTCATTACGATATCAGGAGTAACAGTACCAGAAAGGTGGAAAGTTTGATCTCTCAATTCTTCTAGTGTAAGTAGTCTTGAAGCAGCGTGACAGTTGATTGTTTTATTTTAAATAGCCTCAATAGGAAGTCTAATGGGGACAAATCTGGAAACGAGGTCCTGCTGCTGTAAATAGTTTCGTACGATTAACGTAGATATTGTGGACAGGGCAGCTGTTATATTGAAAATATGTCGATGTTCATTTTCTCTCGCCAAGTCTTATCGTCATCGCACCGTGGCGTCTAGTGATCGAAAAATTGATCTCATCGCTAAATAATATATTTTTGACAAAACTATCGTTCTCATTAGCTCTCGTCGCGTCGTTAGGCTTTCACCAAACTGCATGCCACTCAAAGCAGCATCTAATTTTTTGCGCTAGCTTCGTTCGGAATCGATCTATTTAGATATTTTACGGCAAATAGATCTCAAATTTGCTGTATGTTTTGTCTTGTAAAGATTGCGAAAAAAGTACATACGTTTCCATCGACCGCTTTGGACTGACCTTACTATTGTAGTATACATGTAATTAGTGTCGGTTATGACGTTCAATTTCAGCGATAAAAATAATTAATTGTATATTAGCAAATTTGCTAGCACATAGTTTTCAATAATTCATCATTAATTGAACAACAAAACTTTTGTAATAATCTTGATAACGGGAAGAAATTATGTTAGAGCTATTTATGAAGTGCATGAAACCGGAAGTGTTTGTTATGAACTTGCTTATATTTCCCATTTGTGATTACGTGATGTTCTAAAAATGATATTTACATTACATGGTTCTGTTTAGTTTGACACGATAACCCTTTTAAATAAAAGTTTCTATTTTAAGATAACTATAAAATCGCAATTCAAGGTCACTGTCTCTACGATTCAAATTTATTTCTTGAATGTATTAATGTGTACAATAGATAATTGTGAGAATCTCTCAAATTATTATCCACTCGCGAAAATAGCAAGGTTACAATAAACGGAAGTACCTAAATGAATAATATAAACTGCATACCCAAAATATCATTGAACGAAGTATTTATTATCTCAGTGCAATATAATACTGCAATATGATTCCTATGGGAAGATCCAACCTAAAATATGATCTATTTCATGGCATAGAAATCGGGATGGACATTTGTACGACCTTCTTTAAATAAATATTAGCTTAGTTAGATTCATTTTTCAAATAACTAGGGTCAATTTTTTCTTTAAGGGGGGTTTTCCATAAAGACACGTTTTATACGTTTTAAAACATAAAGATAAGCCCCCAACAATCTGATATATAGTTATGTCTGTAGCTAACATTAGTTTCATTAATGATGAATAATATTTTACGAATCTTCGTCACTCTTCAGGAGATTTATCTTACTTTCCTCATCCGACAATCCTATTTTTTTTTTTTATTATCTGTTTTTACCTCAGATTTAATTTTATTTTTCTATGATTGTTTCCTGTTTACGCTTCGCTTTTGTTTTCTTCTTTCTCTTCCGTTCCTCGTACAAAGTCTTTTCAGTACTTCACTTGAAGTCAGTACTTCTCCACATTTTTGTTGCTTCAATTGGTAATTCCTAACAAATTTCTGTTATTTCGTACCAGGTTTCAAAGAGTTGATTTTATCGGCAATGAAAATATTAGATATGTAGGTATAGTCAATGCATGCAGGAATAGAAAACTGTGTTCAGTATCACAGCTAAGGGTCACTAACCCATTAATAGTTGTAATAGTTCTTCTCCGGGAAACAGATTATTAGCCAGCATGGATTTTGCCCATGTTGAATGGTGAAGTTTACAAAGTCTGTGTTTTGTTAATTTTGAATGATCTCTGAAGTACGACCCATCTGTTGCTTATCATACCTAATTAGTTGTCTATTCGAACTGATTTGCAATGAGCTGAATACATAATTATCATTCTAGTTGCTGCAACTTCGTTGTTGGATGACTTGGAAGAGATCTTTTGCTACTACTTGTTTTGGTAGATTTTTAGACATTTTTGGAAGAAATTAGTAGAAATTCTTAATTGCAGAAATAGTCTCCCGTTTCCGGGAACGGGTTTCGCGCGCGAAATCAGAAAACTGTTCACCTAAACGGTTTAAATCGGATGACCTGTTCCCAATATCACCTATGCTGATTTTAAAACTACCCCCGATTAGTTAAGCGGGTTACACCGAAGGAGTAGCAGTGGGGGGTGTCCACATCGCCCTGTTGCCTACTTCTATTCATCCGTTAGTAAAAACAGTAGATAATGTTGGAAGGCAAGCGTTTTCTGATGGCCAGCTTTGTTGATTACAGAAACGTGTAGCGGTACTGTGATGGGCTTTTTTTCAGAAACAGCACGTACACGACAGAGAGCCTTTTCTTCACTTCTAATGGAACTACTTCGACTTGGGTCACAGTTGAATCCAATACAATACAAGATTGTCGTTAACATTAGTTAAATTATTATCACATATTGCTTTCTTGAATCCTTTGTTAATTTTCGAAGATGTTTAAAACTTTTTAAAGAAACGTTTAGGATTATTTTTCATGCCTTGACATATTCCCCAAGTAATTGTCGCATTTTTTCTTTGTCCATTTGATTATTAATTCTATTAGTTTAGCAAATCTTCAGCTTCGAGTGCAATAAATACGTAATAATCAAAACTGCATTTATTATATACTGTTGCTCTAACAAAAGGTGTAAGTATTCAACGATCCTAATTTCTTCTATCAAATATTCTTTAGATTCTAGAGTTGTTATACCTACACTCTTTTTTTTTTTTTGTTTTTGCTGAATATTAGAAACTATGTAGTTGAAACAAATGTGAACAATCATTTCTTAGATTGGTTCCTCCTTTTTTTTGTTGATCCAAATTATTCAAATTTTGCTTCAACATTTTAGTCTTCTACTGCGTAAAAGTTCAGGAAATAATTAATTAATCGAGATTCTAAACGCGTACAACCGGGAAAAACAGTACAAATTTCCATTTCAAAGGACTATCATTTTGGAACAAAAAGAAAAAGTAGGGAGCTAATCAAAAAACAAATTTTTAATATTTTTTTGTCATATTTTGGAACAATATAGAACAAACTTAGAACAATTTGGAGCCACTTCTAAAATTTCGAAAACGTAGGAGCTAATTGCACACAGGCAAGGAATGCGTTCCGCAAACCTTTACGTAATTTAAATTTTAACGTCGAATTTGTAAATCGCTTAAACATTATATGTAATATTTGTAATATATATCACTGTTCAAATAAAAAATGTGTTGTGACATCAACCATAGTAAAACTCTCACGATTCTGTTTCAAACTAAATCATAAGCACCGGTTAACTCTACCTAAAAACAACTTTTAATGCACTTGTATAAAATCTCATAAGTTCAATTTAATTCAATTTATTATATAGTTAGAACCGTACTGTATCAGTTATTTTCTTGATGCTGAATTATAAGCACTAGTACTTTATCTTTTTGGTTATCTTATGCCTTTGTGACTTTTATTTTATGTAAATGTACATATTACAATCAAATTTATTATTATATTATCTTAAAAGTTTAATTAGGATTACACATTTTTGAAGATGTTAGATGCAGTCTGAACTTTAAGGTCGTATATGTTATTATTGCTTTCGCTATCTACAGATTGTTTATATATTGATAAGAAATATTTTGACCTTATGACATAAATTTTAAAGATTAAGAAGCAATGTCTCGTGCATTTGCTTATAATATAATTTACCTCATGCAACTTATGACTTAAGACTATATACAGTCTATATAATAAGAAAACCGCGGCGATTTTTACGTTAGTATTGGCCAGAACTGGAAAACGTTTATATGAATAAAAAGTACGGAAGAAGCACTACGACGCTCTTACCTAGTACCGGGTCCAGTCACCTGCATTGTTGATTATAGCCTGGGACCGATTTGGCATACTTTTAATTAGATTTTCGGCAGACGCGGTGGTAAACGGACGCCATATTTTTTAACATTAGCCGATAACTGCTCAGTCGGCAAAAAGCAACTTCCTTGTAACTTCAACTTCAGAGGACACAGCCGTTCTCAATTGGGTTGAGATCTGGAGACTGTGACGGCCACTCCAATGTCTTGATGTCATTTTCTGCCTTCCACTGAGTGCAAAAGCCGACTGCGGTGTTTCGGATCATTGTCCTCTTGAAGAATCCAATGATCCCCCACCACTACCTGGCAGGTGGTAACAGACAGGTTACCATCTGCAAGGGAGTGGTTCACAACGAACGGAGATCATTGGAATCCACCTGCCAGGTAGTGGTGGGGGATCATTGGATTCTTCAAGAGGACAATGATCCGAAACACCGCAGTCGGTTACCATCTGCAAGGGAGTGGTTCACAGCGAACGGAGATCATTGGATTCATTGGAATCCAATGATCTCCGTTCGCTGTGAACCACTCCTTTGCGGATGGTAACCTGTCTGTTACCACCTGCCAGGTAGTGGTGGGGGATCATTGGATTCTTCAAGAAGACAATGATCCGAAACACCACAGTCGGCTCTGTACTCAGTGGAAGGCAGAAAATGACATCGACACATTGGAGTGGCCGTCACATTGACAACGGCTGGGCCCTCTGAAGCTGAAGTTGCAAGGAAGTCGCTCTTTGCCGATTAAGCAGTTATCGGCTAATGTTAAAAAAATATGGCGTTCGTTTACCACCGCGTCTGCCGAAAATCTAGTCGAAAGTATGCCAAATCCGTACTTCCCTACTTTTTACTCATACAAACCTTTTCCAGTTCTGGCCAATACTAACGTAAAAATCGCCGCGGTTTTCTTGTTATACAGACTGTACAGTAAAAATCATTTCCCTATCCTCGACACAATTTTTGGTTGATGACTATCAATAAATTGTCGTCAGTCAAACCTAGCGCATTCGTTTTGTAACAGAAGTTATAATGTATCTTCCATCACATCAAGCGACATTAATTTTGGAACAGACTGTACATATAAAGCATACAAAACTAAAAAAACTTTTTAAATGTTTTAGCATTTATAAAAATAAACCACACAGCTTGGAATTATATTAACAACAGCTTACAAAATTACTAATTGAGATTTAGTTAGGCTCTGAGTAATCAGTTAAATAAAGTAAGATTTCAAAGTAGATTAAATCTGAGCTGGTAATACTAAAATTGATTGCTAGCCGCTGAAAATACGTATGTTACTTGATAAATTACTTGACTTTTATTTATTTTTAGATAAGACGGTGATATAATTAAACCTAAATGATAAGTACTAGTTAAGTGTTTGCTAGAAAACCACATATTAACAGGCAATTTATAAACAATGTAATAGTCATATTTTCGTGTATTTTAAAAAAGTAAAGTCTTAAAAATTATATTTTCCTGAACTTGTATTTTCCATCTCATTCAGTGTGGGATTACCACGAATTTATTAAATGCTTATGGTATCAGGCACGTCGACGTAAAATTAAGGATTTTGTGAAATACCATATTGACATATTTTATTTAAAAAATGCATAATCCTAAACTAATGAAAAGCTTAAAAAACCTGCAAACATTCTTTCCTGGTAAATAATTAGTCACAGTTAAAACTTTGCTGTCAGTCTAACCACTGGAATCATTTTATTTGATTTAGATTTAGCTTGATTTAGTAATATGAATAGAGAAAATAAGAATTTTATATTTTTCCCACATTTTTACTGTATCTCAGAATTCTATATTTTATAATAAATGACTTATTATTGTTGGAAAGTGATTGACCTTCAAACAATGAAACTATGTATACAGCAGGATTCAACATATATCATTCATAGATTTGTTAAATTAAATTGTGTTTACATAAATACAACGGATTTGAACGAATTTAATGAAGCTAGTTTCTATCAATTCCGATGAATGATAAAAGCTACGTTTTCACGGTACATGAATGGATCTTTATATTTTAATGTATAAAAAGCTTTGTCCCTGACTGTCACATCATCGCCCAACCTAAATCGCTAATGGAGAAATGTGGAATTTGGAGAGAATGTTGAGTTTATATTGTAGGCATTGTTTAGGAAGAGATTTTTCGAAATTCAACTCCCAAAGGGAGAGAAACCACATGAAAATTGTATGGCAATAGCGTTTAATATTCGTTATTTTTATGGTCAATTTTGCTTGAAACTTGGTATTAATGTTGTTGATGATTAATGATCTTTGGCACAATTGAAAGGGGATAACAAAGTTTACAGAGTCGCTATTTACTCTGACAGCCAAGCAGCACTTAAAGCGATTAGTTCCGCAAGTGCTGACTCAAAGCTGGTTTGGGACTGCGTAAGAGCCCTAAATGAGGCGGGCACCCTAAGGAAAATTACTTTGGCCTGGGTCCCCAGCCACATGGGAGTGAAGGGAAACGAGGCGGCCGATGAGCTGGCCAGACAAGGCTCGTCAAGGCCTTTCATAGGAGCGGCCCCTTCCTTCGGCACTACCAAATCACAAATTAAGAGGTCCATCTACGAATGGTCACAAAACAAGTCCAAGGAATGGTGGGAAAGATCGCCAGGACAAAGACAGGCTAAGGAGTTCCTAAGGGAACAGAGGCCTAAGTTTACTGAAGACCTACTGAGTAAAGACAGGAAGACTGTCAAAGTGATAGTAAGTCTGATGACCGGTCATTGCAGACTGAATAGGCATATGTTTAACATAGGCCTGGCAGAAAATGCTCTCTGCAGATTTTGTCAAGAGGAAGAAGAAACCCCAGTTCATGTTTTGTGCCACTGTGACGGCCTAGCGAGGACAAGGTTTCTAGTAATGGGGGTAGAGAACCCCACAGCCAACGGCTACACAAAAGAGCCGCTCTCAAAAATGATAAGTCTGATTAAGAGGGCGAAACTAGAGAGCGTTCTCTAAGGTAAAGGGGATCACAATAGACCTGTAAAGGTCGCGGTGAAACAGGCCCGCATGCCACCCCACTCCTAACCTAACCTAACCTAACAGAGGAAATAATACTTTTATGGTCACCATTTATTTAAGATTTGGTATTAACGCTCTTTGATATAATTAATGAAACATATTTTGCGGCCTATTTAAGAATTTAATCCTTAAGGGGAATGTATTAGAAAAGGAATCCCAGCCTACTGCACGCTGGTCAAACCACAATTCAATCACAGAAATAACTTTTTTATTCAAGCCAAACTAGCCGTCACTTGTTAAAATTTGATCACATAATTGAGTTTGCAGGCCTCAGAAAGCTTGAAAACGTCGAGAAATGCCACATGGTCATGGTATATTGTTGGAAATTGCCCTGAAAACGAGCGCAATGAAAAAAGATAAAGGATTTCAAACGAACCAAGTGGTTTCGACCTTTTCGGTCTCGTCAGCGTTCCTCAAAATGCAAGACGTAATTTCATCGCAGTTTGCCTCTCAACGAATATTGTATAACAACCTCCGATAAAAGATTAATTCTAACCTTATTCTATGTAGTGGGCAAGGTGGGAAGTAGCGCCAAAATTGTGTTGATATGAATTTTGAGAATGATCGGTTCAAAAACAGAAAGAAAGTTTAAAATGGTGGCCACTTTTGTCATATTTGAGTACATTATTGTGTAACTACCAACTAACTAAGTTTAAGCACAAACCTTTGATTCTTCCTCTTCTGTTTCTTCTTATTCTTCCAAAAGATGCGTAGATCTGGTTCCTTTGGTTTCCTGCGATAGCGAGTCCCAGCTGTCCTTCATTTTCTTTGCGTCTTCCATCTCACTATGTCCTTATCTTTTTCCATGTGGTATAATTGTTTAAAGTAGTCCTCCCACATCACCAGAGGTATTTACCGATTCCTTTCTATCTGTATCCATGTCACTGATGAATTTTGATCAGTATCCTGGTTTTATCTTCTTTATCTCTGCATTCACTCTGTTCTTTGTTTTTCTATATGTGCTCTGTAATTCTCTTGTGACGGATCTTTGATTGATTAGTGTAATCGTTTTATTTTTTTCATTAGAATGGATACAACAACTAATAACGGCGATGTATCGGAACCTCAGACTCCCGGTGGACTTTCCGACACAGATTTCGACGATAACCTTGGCGTGCCCGACTCACTAACTGTTTTAGATATACAAGGATCTCAAATTGTATTGAATACGGAGGAAGATGACGGTAAAGTTCTAACAACATTTTGTCCCTCTCTTAAGAAAAAAGAGGTTAAATTATATTTGTAGTTTCAGGCCCAACGCCTAGGAGGATACCTTTCAATGCTCTATACCAAAAGCCCGTAAAATTTAAATCTTTCCACAGAGATATCTTTATTTCTGGAGTTCCAATTGAAGTGACAATTGTGGATTACGAAACGAGTCATGCTACACATCTGATCAATCCGAACTTGTATAACTTTTTATTTCCGTTTAAAATTGAGTAATATGTTATGTTGATTTTAAGGTATACGATATCGTTACGGCATGGAGATTTTACTTGGGAGATTAAGAAGCGATATAAGCATATACAGGACTTGCATCATCAGCTGGTTATGTTTAGAACGTCTCTTAATATCCCCTTTCCAACTAAGGAACATAAGAGGAAACGAGAAAGTTTTAGGAATAATGCTCCAATATCGGGGAAAAAGAAAGGCCTATTACCAAGGTAGTTCGTAACATTTTTTTGATTTAATTTTATTAATGAATTTGTACGTGGTAATACAATAGGTTTCCTAAGAAGCCGGAGATGTTGGTATCATACGAACAGATGGGGAGCAGGATAAAACAATTACAAGAATATTTAGAAAATTTACTTGCGATAAATATCTATCGCTATCATTCAGCTACGGTAAATATCAACCGATAGCTTGTTAGATTCAATTTCTCTGAAATATTAGGAATTTGTTTTCAATAGGTCCACTTTTTAGAAGTATCCCATCTATCGTTCATATACGAATTAGGAATCAAAGGTAAAGAAGGAATGATTTCAAAAAGATCGGGAAGCACCCAACCTGGGCAAAGCGGTTGTAATTGTTTCGGATTATGTCAGAATACGTGCTGTATAAGGTAAAGTGAAGCTGTTTTTTTAATTTAAATTTTGGGTCACCTTATCTATTACAGATGGCGCCACGTATGTCGAGAAGTATTCTGTTCATCGTGGAGAGAACGCTGGTTCTTTTTAAAAGACACATGTTTCGGATATATAGACCCAAGTAATGGTTTAACTAAATGCGTGGTACTTTACGATCAAGGTTTTGAAGTATCGTCAGGAATTTATTCGACTGGTCTTCAGAAAGCGTTTCAAGTAGTAACTTTCAGTAGGCAGCTAGTTATAAAGTGTTCGACTAGATCTCACAGGAACGAATTTTTGCAATGTTTGAAATTACACGCTGCTGAATTAGGTACTAATGATATAGAATTCCGATTATTTCATTTTTTACATATACGCTCAATTTTATAGCTAGAGATTTCACACAACCAAATAGGTATCGTTCATTTGCTCCAATACGCAGTAATATAACTGGAACTTGGTTTGTTGATGGTGGCAGTTACATGTCCTCAGTCGCAGACGCTATAAACGCTGCTAAAGAAGAAATATTTATAGCCGATTGGTGGTTGAGTCCAGAAATATATTTGAAACGACCAGCATTAGACGGAGATTACTGGAGACTTGATAAATTGCTTCGACGAAAAGCTGTACGTATATAGGATGATTGATTGTGACCAGCTATTAGAAAGATCTTTCGGAAGTACCGGAAATTATATATAAATGCAACTTTTCAGAAATTTAATATCATTAGGAGACCCAATCTTTCTAATGGTCGATCTTAATCCATCACCCTGTATATAGTTTTAACATCTATCATTACTACTACTGACACATTTATATTTGTTTAAAAGGAAGAGGGAGTTAGAATCTTTATATTACTATACAAAGAATTCGAAATGGCGTTGGGTCTAAATAGTTTTTATAGTAAACAAGCTCTCTCAACCGCACACGAAAATATCAAAGTTTTAAGACATCCAGATCACGCTAAAGTTGGAGTATTTCTTTGGGCGCATCATGAAAAAATAGTTTGCGTCGATCAAACTTACGCTTTCGTCGGAGGAGTTGATTTATGCTACGGAAGATGGGATGATTTTGAACACAGGTTAGTTGATTGTCTAAATAATAAATAATAAAATTAATTTTGAAAATATTCTGCATTTACAAGGCTAACGGATTTGGGTTCTGCAACGCCAACCTTAGATGTATCCACTTTAAAAAAGAAAACATCCACGGCACCTGCTGGTGATAATTTCTATCCAATCCCAACTCCGTATTACCAAAAATGTGGAATTCAAATTACGGAACCAGAACCGGAACCTGAAGAATCCGATGATGATTCAGAACCTGAACTGCCACAATTGCAACCTGGTGATCAACTTTTAATGCCGAATTTTTCCCAACATCTCCAACCGAATACTCCCGCAGCGGAGAGGAAATACGGCATATCCTCGATCACGACTAAAGTGAAACTTAAAGGAAAGGAGATTCTAAATCTGATGTACTCGCAGAACGAAGATAGTCTGGACGAACCCGATCATTCGGCTGTGAATTTAGCCGCTAACAACGAAGATGAAGATACTACACAAGATCTTTGCGGTTCCGCTAAATATTGGGTTGGCAAAGATTATGTTAATTTTATCGTAAAAGATTTCACTGAATTGGAATCTCCTCTTGTTGATTTTATCGATAGGAATACGACTCCTAGGATGCCGTGGCATGATATCGCCGTTTGTGTTCAGGGTAATAGCGCGAGAGATATTGCGAGACATTTTATACAAAGATGGAATGCTACGAAATTGGAAAAAGCTAGATTGAATAATTCGTATCCGTATCTCTTACCAAAATCTTATAATATGGATCCAGTCCCCGATATATTACAGTTGGAACAGTATAAAGTTACATGTCAGGTATGTTTATTGTATTTGTTAGTAGGTATTGCTAATGAAAAGTATCCTCGTGTAATTCTACAATCAAAATAAATTAAGTTTTACAAGTTTAAATATTTTCTATATTTCATGCAAATGGGGTATGGTCTGATAATTGAGTTAGTAATGGTGGACACTGGTTTTTTTTTTATATATCAGATTTCTTGTAGTTGTGGTAATGACATATTTCGAATTTTAAGAATGTAAGAAAAACTATTTAAAAAACTACGTTCAGCTCACTGTAACAATTTCCTTTGTTACTTGAATTTCAGTGATTTCCTAGACTTCGTTGTCAATGAATTCTCTCAACATCGCGATTCGCCACTACTGCTGCTCTAATCCTGATAAAGCTTCGTCGACATGTAAGTTTCATTGTTTTCCAGAGCTTTTGGTTTAAGTACTCGCGTTAGCTCACACAAAGTTTCCTCTGCTATTGCAGTTTTTGCAAAGTTGTTTGGTATGTAATCACTGTCAATAATTTTGTCTGTGCCGCAAATCTCATTTTTATAATTTCTCAGCAAGTTGTTATGTGGTTCTGGATTTGCATCTGCAGCATTATTTTTTCATCTATTTGTTTCTCTTGATGACATCTTAACTAATTATTGCAGTGCCTTTCTTTGGATCAAGAACACGGTATCCGCTAATATTTCCAGCAAAACCAACCAAAATCGTCTCTTTCTGTCACTCTGTTTGGTTTTGGTACATGAAGTACTGCAACAGTTCCGAAAATTCATATACGATCAACTGATATACAATCCTGCTACTACAGATCTTGACATTTTCTGTCCAAAAAGTTGTGTCTAGATCTGCGCCAAGTACCGTAAACTTGGGTGGTTTTGGCCACTCTGGGTGACTTTGGCCAATTTCTGAGATTTGTTTCTCTTCTATACCATAAAAAAGGTAACGTAAAATTTTCCAATATCAAGGTATATACCTAGGGTCGGCGTTCACCCTATAGCGTCGACCCTTAAAACTCTGCAGCTGCGCTACCCAATCCCTGATTTCATAGTTTCAGGGCAACGGGCGTGGCGGGAGTAGACTTCGTATATAGGGGAGGATTCTCTGGCGTAGGCATGGGCATACGCTCTGGTGTCCGGTCGTTAACTGTCGGAATATACGGTGGGTAAGTGAGGCACCCTACGGCACTTACCTTGAGAACTCTGCAGCTGCACTACCCCATCTCTGGTGGCCACACTCAGGGAAACGGTCGTGGCGAGAGGATTTGGCGGAGATAGTAGGGGAGGACAAAAGTCGGTTCGCCGAGGAGGCTGGTTGTCTGGTTGGAGAAACCTTCGGTTTCATCCTAAGACAACTTGGTGACTCTGAGACCCTACGGTTTCACTGTAGCTGCCGTGCATATTTGATCGCCGGAGGGGCGAAAGAACTGGCGCGGTTGGCATTTTGGGTAGGGCTTCGGCCCGGCCGTCCCCGTAGTTTAGGCTTAATTCACGGGCGGGCTGGTTGTATCTCACGGCCAGATTCCGTTTCCCACGCTTGGCTGATAGTCGCCATCCGCAAGGAGGCCTAGGCCCCGTGGGGTTAGATGTGAGTGATGTGTTGCTAAAGCGTCTCCAGCGGTGACCCGTCCAACGTTGACAAGGGAACTTGTCTAACATGGGTAGCACGGGGGAGAGGAGCCCACCGGCTCGCCGGGCCCCTCCGCGAGGTGTCGGTCTCGTGCGGGCGGTGAGATAGTGGGTGACAGTTTCAAGGCTCATAACTTGTTATGTGCAGTGTGATATGAAATTTGCAGGATATGGGCTAACGCCTAGGTGCCTGCGGCTTACCATCTCAGCCAATTTCAAACCGAATTTCATCAAGGTATATACATTGGCGGCAACAAATAGGGGATTTGTATTAACAATGTATAAAATCTCAATATGTTATACATATGTATATAAGACAAATATACGATGAACAGTTGGTCTTTGAGTAAAAATAACACGTGTTAAAGTGGTTGCTTAGTTTGCTTTATCACAAAAACGCAAAAGTTGTGATACAATAATTCGTTCTGTGTATTTAGTATTCACTTGACGTGTGTTGAAGGTGGTTCGAACATCAGTTTTGCACACTAACAATGTCATGGGTAACAATGCTTCAGGCCGGTATGCGGCAGGTGGATGTTGCTCAAGAATTGAGAACAACACAAAGCGTGATCAGTAGACTGTGGAACAGGTTCCAAGAGACAGGATCGGCTGGTAGAAGACGAAGTCAAGGACGGAGAAGATGTACAACTCGGAACCAGGACAAGTGCTACAAGATTGAGACAGCAACTTGAAGCAGCCACCGGTGCTCGTATCCTAGTTCGAACTGTGCGAAATCGGTTAGGACTAAGATTTAGAAAACCATTGAGAGCGGTACCATTGACACCGTCGTCCAAGACGAGCATGGGCACAAAATAGTAGAAACTGGGATGACCAATGGCACACAGTTCTTTTCACTGATGAGTCTAGATTTGGGCTACATAGTGATTCTAGAAGAGTTCGCGTGTGGAGAACCTCACAAGAAGCAAGCCACCGAATTAATGTCCAAGAAGTTTATGCTTTCCGAGGTGGTACTGTTATGGTTTGGGGAGCAATAGCTCTAGGCCGTCGTACACCACTTTACATATGCCAGAATAATATGAATGGAGCTTTATACTCTCAGGACATATTTCAGGGCATTGTTACACCTATGGCGCGAGATGTAAATAGAAATTTTATTATTTTAGATGATAATGCACCTCCTCATCGCACGGGTCTTGTTCGTAGAACTTTAAATGAAAATCGAATCAGACATCTGCACGTTCTCTCCGGATCTAAATCCTGTGAAGCATGTCTGGGATTTGATGCCAAGACGTCTCGATGACTACCATTGGCCCTAAAATTATTAAACTGTTTTTGAAAAACACTTTTTGTGGCCAAAATTACCTATTAGTATACCAGTCTTTACTTTTAAGCGATAGAATAGAGGTTGGCCAAAGTGACCCAACTTTGTCATCTGGCTTTGGCCACCAACTTTTTGTTTTTTTAATGACATTTTTCAAATTACGATAATTTTAATTTTGGCATGCTGAAAGTACTTTAGCCGCATGTCTTCTGGTGCAAAAAGAAAATTAAATACCTTTCTCTTATCGAAAGTTACAGGGTCCTAAAGTTTGAAAGTGGACCAATTTCACCCAAGTCTAGGGTACCTTCTTGATTTTTCGAAGACAACTCTTCATCCTTTCTATTACTCAATTCTTCTATGGTGCGTAAGAATCAGTTCTTTGGTGTACAATATTCTTTTAAAGAGTTTTTCCATATTTTTATTACAAAATTCTCCAGCATTGTCTGATCTCAATGTTTCGATCCTCCCATGAATTTATTTTCCGTCAGACTGCAGACATCAGTATGCACTTGTTCTAATTCTGACGTTACTCTTGTACCGTAATATTTAAATGGAAATTTGATTGCCTCTCTATATTTTGCTGCTGAATAAAGCCATAAACTACATAAGCAGCTCTGTATCACATTTATTACAACGTTGCCGATTTCTACAACATCTCTACAAGAACTTAGTGTGCTTTTGCTAACTTAAAAATCAATACATATTCTAAATTATGCAAATTCAAACAAAGTTTTGATGTTACAAAACAAAAAAAAACACTTTCTTCTTTGAGGAACTCCCTTTGACAACTCGAATGTAATTAAGCAAGGTAAGCGATGTTGAATACTTAATTTCTAGTGGATTTTCTTCAGTCTACTGACTCACTTCCTTTAAGGATATTAGAGCTTGATCAGATGAAAAAAATTTTTCTGTTGTACTAAACAATATACAATCTTCCCCCTTTTCAGATTCTGAATCAAACTTATCTTCCTTTTGTTCTGTGTTATTCAACACAACATCTTTATTGCAGTTTTCTACCACAAGCTAAATTAGAAATTAAAATATATTTGCATTTTATGATTCCCTTACATTTGGTTTAATATGTTGCAAAAGATTTAAATCCATTCTGCCTGCATTATGTGTTTCATCACCGAATAATCTTAATCTTAGTTCACTCAGTGGAGTATTTTCTTCGTCATGTTCTTTTGTAGATATAATATTGTTCTAACATTGATTGTTGTTTCAAATTATTCCATGCAATTACAAGATTTAACACAACCTCCCTTAAACTGTAATTTTGTAACACTAATGTTTCATGCATCTGTAGCGCTTATGCTCACTCATGAAAATCACGAACTTAAATAATGCGACTACGTAAACGTTACCGAATGCTCACCTTGATACTGCTGCTCGGCCCCTCCATGTTGTTCTCCGCACTGCACTGAAACTTACCCCTCTTTGCCGACTCTAGTTATAATTTCAAAATTCAGCTTATTTATTTGTTTAAAATGTTGTACAGGGGATACTTGTCATTAATACATTATGTACATTTAACAGCATTGATTACAAATAAATATTTCTAGGTTTTACGTAGTGTTAGTACATGGTCTTGTGGTTTTCTAGAACCTAATATGGCGGAACAAAGTATTCACGAAGCATATGTCGACGCTATCAATAGATCTCAACATTACATCTACATAGAAAATCAATTCTTTATTACATTACCTAACAAGAATTCGTCTATACGTAATCAAATACAGGAAACTTTATATAAACGCATACTCAGAGCACACAAGTAAGTTTGATGCAAATTAAGACAATTAAATAAAAGAACTAACACAATTTATTTTTTGTTTGCAGAGAAGGCGCCACATTTAGGGTATTCGTCATCTTACCCTTACTACCCGGTTTCGAAGGTGAAGTTGGTGGACCAACCGGTACGTCAATACGTGCTATAACTCATTGGAATTATCACTCTATATCAAGGTGAACATTTATTATTTTTTTATTTTATAACAAATCCGAATTTTCCGGGGCAGATGATCTAACTTGCTTCTTGATGCTTGTATTCATAATGGAAAGGCTGCAATCTGGTGAGCTTATTTAGGTTTACTTGCTTTCTCATGAAAAAAATCTAATTATTTAAAAACGTGCATGTCTTCTGTTGCTATCATTACTTTCTCCCTATTTTAATAAATGAATCTAAAATTTCTATTATTTATTTGTGTCTTGTCCTAGAGGTAAAAGCGCCTTATTAAACAGACTGAAAGATGCAGGTATAGAAGACCCGACGAAATATATTTCGTTCTACGGCTTGAGAAATCATTCCAAATTAAATGGTGAACCCATAACAGAATTAGTGTATGTTCATTCGAAATTGATGATTATTGACGATAAAACTGTAATCTGTGGATCCGCTAATATCAATGATAGATCGCTTATTGGAAAAAGGGATTCCGAAATAGCAGTCTTAATAGAGGTAATGCATACAATCCTACTAATAAATTTCCATACTCTGTGTACATTTGTACTTGTAGGATGAAGAATTCGAGGATGGTGTTATGAACGGTAATGCTTTCCCATGCGGTCGATTCGCAGGCAGTTTAAGAAAATTCCTCTTTAAAGAACACATCGGCCTGATAGGAAAGGAACACGAAAAGATTAATATAGACATTACCGATCCGGTATCCGATCATTTTTACAATGACATTTGGTACAGCACAGCAAGTTTGAATACTGAATTTTACGATAAAGTTTTCCATTGTATACCGTGCGATCAAGTTGAGACCTTCGATCAATTGAAGGAGTACATCGCGCAGAAACCGCTTTATCTTACTGAAATTTCGAGATCTGAAAAAATGCTTGAAAGCATTGAGGTATGTATATGAAATAATTACATAGATATAAATATATAGGTTACTGCTTGTTTTACAGGGTCACTTAGTTCTTTTCCCTTTAAAATTCTTATGCCAAGAGAATTTAACTCCGGCAGCTAGTTCGGTAGAAGGGATAATGCCAACATCACTGTGGACTTAGTATAAGCTTTAATCTTTTTATAAAAGATACCAAACAGTTTTTTTTTTTTTGAGACTTAAGTACAATTAAACCGACAATATTTTAAATATGTATAATATAGCTTTAATTGACACATTTTGTCAAAATTAAGACAAAATAAGTGCGTAGGCTTCAATTGAAATATAAAGAAAGATATTTTTTTATTGCCGTACTTATATAGTTCAGTTTGATATAATTTTTGGATTAACGTTTATGGGAAACCCTTTTTTGGTAAAAGACGTCAAACGGTGCATTTATTCCTGATTTTTTTTCTTTGAAATAACATTAATTCATAGTACAATCTGTAATAGTGTAATGTTTAGAAACACATTCCCCGATACCAGTATTTATATTATGCTCTCATACTCAAACCTAAACATAAAGCAATATGTAATTACATAAGTATTATCTTATTGTTTTTTTATTATAATTTCTTTACACAGCTTTTAACTGCGGTTTTTATTAACTTTTTTTTCGATACGACCAGTGTAGTATGTATTTTATTGTATTATATGTTTTAAATACGTATTTACAAATGAAATTTTAATTATATATATTTTTTAATATTGTAATAAAGTGTTATTTTAATAAACGAAGTTTTATTTTATGCGAATATAAAAATTTCTTTAGTAGCGCCATCTTTCGAAGAGCAACTATAATTAGATCCTCTCGACGTCTCTTGAATGACCACTAGATGGAAGCACAACTCAATTTAAAGGATTATCGGTAAAAATAAAGGAAGACAAGATTTTATTAATTGATTAATTTCATTGTATGTAATTAATAAAAAAATAAATTATAGCAGTATTTTACACGTATTCTAATCAATTATAATAAAATATATTGTAACCATAATCTACTTACTTACACTTTATACAGGGTTATTCAAATATATTGGAAGAGCTAAATACAGTGTACACCTAAAGTATAGAATGAATTCGGTTAAAAAAGAAACCAATTTTTTTTAATTAAAAATCCTCGAAAAGATCGATTCCAATTGATAATAATACTCATTTTTACATGATCGACAATTTTCAGTCATAATTATTTTTTTAATATTGACATTATGTTTTGTTTCCCTAAATGGCAACCCCGAATTTTTTCCTTGATTTTGAGAGATCTTTTGATTGATTGATTGATGATCGGTGGTGCAAAAGTGTTGTAATCTTACTTTTGAAAATTTTTTTTTTCCTCACTACAACTAACAAGGAAACACAGGCAAGTGGTGGTGACCGATTTAAATGAAATTTGGTGGGTTTGTAGACTGATGCAGTGTAAGAACAACGGTAACTGCCATAGATGCTAACTCGCCCGTTTTCGGGGGGTGGGGCGCTCTAAAGCCAACGCTACCCTTCGCTATTTGCTTTAATATCTCCAAAACTATAAGACATATCAAAAAAAGTCAAGACAAATATATAACTGTTTTATGAGTACTAAAAGATAGCGACAATAGTTTGCCTGTCACAGTTCTTGTTTTCCATAAACAGCCTCCACCCCCTAATTTTTTTAAAATTATTGTCGCTATCTTTTAGTACTCATAAAACAGTTATATATTTGTCTTAACTTTTTTTTGATATGTCTTATAGTTTTGGAGATATTGAAGCAAATAGCGAAGGGTAGCGTTGGCTTTAGGGCGTCCCACCCCCCGAAAACGGGTGAATTAGTGTTTATGTGTTACCACGCATAAATATTCTCGACATTAAGGCTCTGGGCCACCTAATATATGGTAAGTGCATTGGACCGCTTTTCCTTCTTTTCGCTTTGCTTTGAGAGCTGAAGCATAAATATTCTCTTTCATTAAGGCTCTAACCACCTAAAAATTGAAGCTCTTTACAGACGATTTTTTTAAATAAAATTCGAATTTAGTGATTAAAAATAAAAACCGTAAAACATTTTTTCCTTTTTTATCTTTGCTTTTAGACCTAGAACTTCGATCCGTTTTTCGTTCGAAAGATTATTTGGCAAGCGAGCTCTCTACGAGTCCATTTTTTTTCAAAATTAATGTACAGTCGGATATTTGCTGTCAAAGAAATTAAAGTTAGGCAGCCCACACTATTGCTTTTATATTTCCCAGCGAAGTAGCACTGAAGGGGAGGTCTTCATTGCTATATAACCAATGCGCTTCTTCTGGGCGTGCATAATCGCATAATGCAAAATCGACAAAAATCTCTTTTCTATTGAGAAGCCATAATTTATTCACTTTTAGGAACTGTGTGTGAAATCGTGTTGTTTTGCGGTTAGCGACAATTTACCAACAATTAGTGGAGTGCTTGAGAAATCGTCTTTTTCAAGACTGAAATTTTCATTTGTAAGACGATATCAATATCGATTACATTTGATATTTTAGAAATTAATTGCATTTATTTTGTTCGGTTACTTCATTGACTTGTGTAAGTATTGGACAATCTATGTAAATTGTCTGTACTTTTCTTTTCTGTTTAGGAAAATCTCTATTTCATATGGGGAACTCTATAAGCATTTGTCTGTTTCACGTAAACGTAAAAGCAAGAGAATGCTGTTGAAGAGAGTTAAAAGGAAGGCATATCAGTCCACGTATATTCCACTATCTTATTATATGTACTCTGTTGTTGCTTGATATGAAGTTTGGTTAAGTTATATGGATAAAGAAGACAAATATTGTTACAAACCTTAAAAAATGCAGAAATATGTTAATCCAGGAATATCCGCGAAAGAGTAGGTATGCCAAAGCAAAAATATTAAAAAAATAAAAGACCAAGATTAAAAATTGTTAGAAGACCAACCAACAACCTTGACTTTGACTATGGACTAAATGATGATACTGATGATATAAAACCCAGGAAAAAATTTACGTCAATGAAAGATAACTTTCTACGAGAATTGATGTCGACTAATCCCATTGTGATTGAAAAGCACGGTAAAAAGTATTTTATATGGAGCAAACGTAAGCAGTACCGTAAAATTCATTCGATATGGAATAGAATGTGCACAAAAAGCCAAGAAAAACTTTGAGGCAGTTTATAAACAACATGTGCAAGAATGTGGACTGTTTGTACATGAATCTTTAAACTATCTGGCTGCGTCATCCAACGGTTTAGTGGATGGGGACGGTATAATAGAAATAAAACTTGGATAGTGTAAATTCAGAACGACGGGACAATTCATCTAAAAAAACACACACACATATATATATGTATCAGATCCAGAGCCAATTAGAAATTACAAATTGAAATATCTGTTATTTTATTATTTATACCGAAAAAGAAATTCATTGCGAGATAATTAAAAGAAACAGAAGCTTTTGGAACGAGATGATGCTACCAAAATTGACAAAATTTTATTTTCAAGCACTTTTGCCTGAAATTCTAGATTCCAGAAAGAATAGAAACTTGGATATTCGCGCAATAAAGTTTGATGATTTATAAAATTGTGATATATTTATTCTACAACTATAGTGTTGATTAGGTAAATGTTTATGTAGTTCTTTATCTAATTATTTAATTCTCACCTATAGTACTATGTAGTATTCAGCAGGTTGAATTGTGGTGATTATGTTTCTAATCATAATACCATTGCTAACATATAATTCCACTCCACCCCCACAGACAGATTCATTGATCAACAGAAGAAATATTTCTTGCTTCATTAAATGCAAGTGATCTAGGTTGTCTATCCAGAAATTACAATTTGTTGGTAGATAGCCCGCAGCCTTAAGTAACTCAAAATAGTTTTATCTTAGTTGAGCAAGGGGAATTTCGTCTTCGTCCTCGTATTTGTTACTAAAACCAGCCTTTTTAAAGCAGTTCTGAATGTTTTTTTTTGTTTAACATCTACGTTACATGTCATGGCACCATCTCTCACAAAGTCGAGAAGTGATATGATAGGAGGATTAGAGAATAACGTTCTCTAATGCATGTAATTTTTTTAAGGATCCTACCTTTGTAATGATCTTTGAAACTCCTAGTGGTTCCTTGATCTTACTGTTGCAGTTTGGAAGTTGCGTTTGGTGGGATAAATTACAATTTGATGACCTGGGGCTGATGATGAACAGGGCAATTGCCTCTAAACATTATTATATGTCGATTCTCATGTAAAAATTGTTTGTCCACTTTAATCAACCATTTTTCAAAAATCTCGGAGGTCATCAGGCAAGTATCACAGATAACTACAAATAACAATAATAATAGTGTTTTATTTTTCGCACCACTAATTGATTTACAATATCAATAGCAATGTTAAAAATACGTCAGTATAAAAGTAAATGTAAAAGTACAAATTATAAAAAATAACACACAAAACAAAAATAGGCGAATACAGGATACTTATAAAGAATAGGTACACATAATACGAAAAAAAGAGAAAGCAAAATCAGCAGAAAACATCGTCCAATGTATAGCAACTCTTCGATAACAATAAATCTTTTAATTTCTTTTTAAATATATTAATATTTACAGAGAAAATTATATCAGCACTCAATTCATTATAAAATCTACCTACATACATCCAGTGGCGGAGAAACCTTTATTATTTATTATATTTTGCTGTCTTGTGGTAATCTGGTCTTCAGATATGTTTATTTCTTGTCATATAGTTATGCGTTAAATCAATTTGAATGAAAAACGGTTTGTATTTATAAATATACGTACACAGTTCAAAAATATATAAAAAAGGCAAAGTTAAAATTTTCAAATTTCGAAATTCATTTTTACAGGATTGTCTAAAGTTTATATTTGACAAAAAACGTATAGCATATTTCTGGACAAATACTCGCTGAGATTCACTACTATTTCCCCACAATATGATACCATAACGCACGAGTGAATGAAAGTTAGCATAATATAGTATCAATAACCTATTACTATTACACTGACTAGATAAAAATTTCAGAGCATAACAGGTTCTGTGCAATCGTTCACAAAAAATTGCAATGTGTGACTTAAAGGTTAAACAGGTATCAAAAACAATACCTAGAATTTTTATATCACTAGCCAATGGTATGTCAAGTAATGTATCACTAATCAACTCCTTATCTCTTAACTGAAACATCTTACTTATCTTTCAGACCATTTATGCACCTGCGCATATATGTATTGCTCTAATTTCATTTTGCAAATTTATTTTACATACGTCTGTAATTAAAATAGTTGTGTCATCAGCATACATACACAAAAAGATATTTTCAACATTATTGAAATAATGCTGCAAATCATCAATATATACCACGAAAAGGAGAGGCCCCAAAATTGATCCCTGTAGGACTCCTTGCTCGACCCGACAAATATCACTTATAGTTTGCCTCACTTTTACTGTCTGCACTCTATTTGAAAAATAAGATTGAAAAAAGTCCAAAGCAACAGCAGGTATACCATATCTATATAACTTTTCTAAAAGAATCTGGTGGTTAACATAGTCAAAGAAACGCGAAAAATCAACGAAAAGTCCAGACGGATAACGTAGTCTCCACACTCCTATTTGTCATATAACTATGTAGACATGATGACAAAACATTATTTTTTGAAAAAAAAAGATGTACCTATAATTTGTTTCGCAGCTATTTTTTTTTATTAAGCTGGGGTGGGTGCTTAGTTGCAGTGACTCCGTAAGCTGTATTACTTGTCTGGCTATCACTGCAACTCTTGCGGTGTAGTTTTAGTGTGTGTAAATTGTGTTTAAATGGCTTTGTGACAGCATCATATCACCTTTTATGATGCCGCGCTGTTAATCACTTTGCTCCCAACAGTGAATGGCAAGTCGATCCGGGATTAAACTCTCTGAAAAAATGTCACCGTCCCTCCAGAGAATTGAACCCCGGCACCTATCGTTCTCTCACAACAATAGTCAGCCGCCTAACCACTGCGGCCATCGACCCGTAAATGTAATTAATGATGATAATGATTTTCGGGAAAGAAAAGATCAAACTAATGGCTCTATAGTTAGAGTAACAATTAGAATCCTCCTTTTTATATAAAGGTTCAACCACCGTCATTTTAAGCCTGTTCGGAAAAACTCCATTTGAAAAACATAAATTAGTAATATGCGTTAAAGCATCACAAACAAAAAATGTCATTTGCTTTACTAATGTATTAGACATTTCATCAAAACCACAAGAATTTGATGGTTTTAAGTTATTAATGGCATCCACAACGTCAGAGTTGATAACGGCAGAAAAAAGAACGTATGGAATTGAATGAAGTATTTTTTTTCAAAAAGTCATATTCTATAAGATCATCATTGTTGTTAGAATGTGTGAAACTCACATTGAAGTTATTAGCTATGTCTTTGTTTGCTACTTATACAGGATGAGTTCTTTTGAATGTTTAGCATTGGGATCTCAGAAACTACTGGAGATAGAAAAACGGTTAAATGGGGAAAGATGTACAGTTTTACAAGTTTGATTTAAAACTGCTTTTGTTTCTCCGATAACTTTCATGGCTTATTAAATATTCAAAGAAAACTAAATTTTACGATTTTCTTTAAACATGCTTAGCATGGTTAATAGTAACTTTAGAGAAAAAGTGTTCAGACAAAAGTTTTAGATAATTTTATGCCAAATAAAACTATCTAGCTATTTTTTTTTTTTTCGTTCACCATTATCGAGTTATGACACAAACTTGTGTTTCTTTAAGCGGAAACCATAGTTGGTTTTGACATCATTAAAAAGCTTATTTTTTGCTTATTACAATGATATAAGGTTAATATTTTGATTATTAACCTTTGGATTCCTATGACGATGTGATATGTTGATATATAAATCGGTAATGACAGTTTAAAATTGACTGTGATTTGTAAAAAAAGCAACAGGGATTTTAAGATGCCTCTGTGCATATAATCATGTCTCTGTCTGGGAGCAAACTTGAGATATTTAATCTTTTTTGTATTTTTTATCAAGCGGGTGTGCCTGGCAAAAAAAAAACATTTTCTTGGACCGATTTTGAGACCGAAGCTTGATTTTTTTTGACATCGAAAGTTTTCGAAATGCTATAAAGGGTGTTCCAAAGATTTACGTCAAAATCGCGTTTTCAAGCATCGACACAACCGCAAGCACGGTCAATATCCTATATAGTCCGTAGTATTAATTATGATTATTTGATTCGTCTGCAGAAAATGCTTATGCTTTGCAGCAACTCTGTATATCTACTAGGTACAGCATAAATTAACATGATTTCCAAGACATCTTTTCATTATTTCTTAGTATTTTATTTGGTAGTTGCATAGGAAAAATTATATTAACTTAATATTAAAACTTTGCCCATGCAATTCAGAAACGGTATTATCCATAATTTAATTGAATCATAACGTGCAGGTAAATGGAGGAGGTTTCTTCTATATCTTTAAATTTGCTTGTGGTACCTATAGATGCAGACGATCTTCACGAAAACATGCGTGTTGTGATAATAGTATCTTGTGTTACACGAGGTTACGTTCAAGAAGGTCGCACGTGCAACTACGTGCACGAACCTTGAATATTAGGTGACTGAACTGAGTGAAAAAGAAAAAATGCTTCGAAAAAGAAGAGAGCGATTCCGATTTTTTCTTCTACGGTGCGTATATTGAATGAATAGTTACACTATACACATTATGCGCAAGCAAAACCGGATTTGCTGCGAGAAGAAAAAGAAGAAGAAACAAATGAAATTAAAATGTCGAATTAATAAATTTTCCTTTACATCACCTGGTGCTTTAACGGTAATTGCATTCTATACAGAATAGATATATCTACCTGTAGTTTTTTTTTTACACATACGCTATTATTTATGGTAGTCATAGAATCTGAAGCCGTCAGATGAGATTTGGAATAAATTGAGTAGGATTGAATGTAGAATTCATTGTTTGTTTACTTGTTACTATTAAGAAATAAATAAAATTTTGTACTCGTGGATTTTTTTTTGATGCTTTCGAATACAAATCTAAATGTTATATATCTTGTAGTTATAAAAATTCCAATCAACGTTTATAAACGTTAAAACACCGTTGCCTAAACGTTACTCACTAACGTTAATGTAACGTTAAAAATATAACGTTATATTTAGTTACTTTGACATTGAAAATATAACGTGTTAACACATGTTTGATACCTATAAACTTTTTAATAGATAATGAATAATGATGCGGAGTTTACATTGTAGAAATTAGAAAATTAACTTATAACTGTTTATTTACCTTCCTATTTTTTTGATGGAATACGAATTTACATCATATTCTTCACTTTACTGCTATTCATTCATTTTTGTAGTTTCATCGTTATCAGAAACTAAGCTATGGCAATTAAGTGGCGTCAAAATGTATTGTATTGTATTCCTTTATAAAAATATTTTTGCATTTTCCAACGATAATAAAATGTTTCTCGTGTGACGTTTATAGAACGTTTATGGAACGTTAAATTATAACGTTTTATTTTTTTGACATTAAGACGTTTTCTAAACGTTATATAAACGTTTTTACTAACGCTTAGGAAATCTTTTAAAACGTCTTACAAACGTTACATGCTACCTGGGATTAATATAGTCTTTTATAAAAAGCCAGCAAAACGAAAGAAGGTTGCATAATATTGACATTAAGAGGTTATGTCGGTTTTGTCTATTAAGTTAAATGTCTATTACAACTATAACTGTAAGACAATAAGCAATCAGTCTAACCGAAGTTCTTCTACAGCATCGACATGATTAATAACTCAATGAAATTAACATTAGAGGTAATGTTTGAACACATCTACTAACGTTTTCTTTCTAACTATTAACTTGATTGTTTTAGCTGTTTTACAAGCCTGTATGGTGGATGTAGGTACACAAATACACGTGTAACATGTATGCTGCGGGTTCACCTCAAGAGAAAGGATAAAATTGCACGGCGTAAAACTATTACGGAAACTGTTATGTGGTCACGACTCCGTGGTTTACTCGTTGTTAACAGTGATACATGAAGAATTTAATTGTAGTGTGTTCTACGGTGTATGCAATTGCACTGTGGCACTTGTGCGATTGTTACACATTTCACCCGTGCCAAGTCATGCAAAGAGTAGAGGAGATAAGTACATATTGTACTACATATTGTAAATTGCAAATAGGTAGCCGTCTAAAATTTTTATGCACTGTGTGTTATGTAGATATAAATTGAATCTTTTCATTTGTTGCAATTTTGCTGGAAAATTTTGCATTTTCAAAAAATGAAATATCCACTTAAAGCCCAGGCTTACAACTTAAATTCAATTAAGTCGTTTTAACTTATTTTTGTGTGACCTAAATAAGGAAGTTTGTAATTTAGGGCCATTTTAGTCAATACCTCTATATTCTGATACACTCCTTGTACCTTCATAAAATGTTAATTTTGTAATGAATGACCTGAAAAAACCTCCGTCACTTTTGCGACCTTGTGCTTCAACATGAATAAGGGTGAAACAATAATTGGCATCACATGTAGGTAATTATTAAAACAATACTGTGTGTATTTGTCCAGCAAACAATCTTACGTCTTTTTTGGGTGTTGTAACATGATTATTTCTCAATGACGTACAATATTCTATTAATGTTGAAACATAAGCGTAACAATGACGTCATTAATATGACGTGTTTTAGCGTTAATTTGACATTTAACATTTCTATCAACGCAATTTGAATGAATAAGTTTTCGTTTGAGGCATGTTCAACCTTTTGCGAACAGACAGGCGGTAATAGTGCAGAAATATAACCGGAAAACATAATCCATCCAGTTAACGGATATGACATATTTCCATCCAGAAATATGGGTAGCTTATCACATACGGGCTGATACAAAATCAAACACTCATCACACACATACATGGGAGAATTTATCAGAATTAGAAACCAGGGAGACAACTTGTTTACCTACGGACGTAATGGTTCCAAAGTACAACTTCAACAAAAAAATAAAACCATAATACCAGAACGACAACAATGGAAACACGGTTCTCCCGTTAAAGCCTCACTACACTGGTATACAGACGGCTCGAAAACGGAACAAGGTGTAGGAGCCGGAATACTCGGACTTAAATCAAGAACGGAAGTCACCCTAAGCCTATCGAGGAAAACTGAAGTTTTCCAGGTAGAAACAGCTGCTATTCACCACTGTGTCAGAGAAAGATTAAGGCAAGCTGTGATAAAAGCGCTTGACGCTATAAAGATCACATCAAAGCTGATATGGAACTGCGCATACGCACTAAATGAACAAGTCCACAGAAGAGTGACCCTAGCTTGGGTACCGGGACACAAAGGTGTTAAAAGAAATGAGGTGAGGCTGGTGCTCTGGCCAAAGAAGGAACGTCTAAGCCACTCATTATTGGACCTACACCATCGTCTGGAACCACGAAAAGGGAAGTAGCCAAAACCATGAAGAAATGGTCGGCGAATAAATCCCGCGAATGGTGGAAAAGCTCCTCAGGACAGCGGCAGGCTCAAGAATTCATCAAAGAATACATGCCTAAATATACTGATGGCCTTCTGAACAAAAGCAGGAGAACGGTCAGGCTGGTAGTATGCCTACTAACAGGACATAACAGACTCAATAAGCATATGAGCAACCTTGGTCTAGCGGAAAACGCTATATGCAGAATCTGTCAGACAGAAGAAGAGACCTCGCAGTACATCCTATATGTTAATACGAGGGACTAGCCAGATTGAGGCTAGAGTGTATTGGCGAACCATAACCCGGCCAGGCTAGAAAGTCTCATAAAGAAGGCAGAGCTAGACCAGGTGGTCTAGATAATAGGGAGCTACAATAGACCTATGGGTCGCAGTAAGAAGAGGCCACATAGTCATCCCGTTTAATTATCTATCTATGACGTAATCCCAGCCTTTAAAATGACGTCGTAAGGTTGCAATATAATCTCGCCATTTTAACGTCAGTATCACGAGAGCTTAATTCAGAAGAATTAATCTTTGCTAGGTTGCTAGTTGTAAAATGAAGAACTTGAATGTGGTGGCACTTGAATTGCAACATGTTTATCATCTAAGACACTAATACAATTACGAAATTGCTACTGCTCCTCAAAATCTGCAATCTTTAACCAGTTCTGCTGTTTCCTTAGCATTGTATCTGCACTGTTACCAATATTATAATGCAGATACGATACTTATCATCAGTTAATTAAGTTTTTCTGCTGGTGAGAGTATGTCTGTTCAAAATTTGTCAGATCTTTACTATGATAGTAGATTTGGGACCACTCTAGAGTAATTTTGGTAACTTAAAGGGTCTGAAAGGTACATTTCAGCAATGAAATTTTAAGATACTCCTTTTATTTCTTCCTCTTAAAAGTGTGTCGAACTCTACAAGAACATATCTGCGCCTCTTTTTATTCTTATGGTGATGCAGTATCGTTAACAACACTAGACTACCGGTCGGTACTACCACCCTCTCGAGAAGAAATTAATGAAATGGAGAGATATACCATTGTGATTAGGGGAGATATCTACATACATCGAATATTCTAACCCATCACTTCGTAATTTGGGGGTTGGTATACTTAAGCAATTGCAGTGTGACCACGTAATAAACGTTAAAATGTAGAATACCTGAAAACATCATATTTGACATTTATGTAAACGCGCGTACTTCATGCGAAAGCCACTGCGATCAATTGGATAAATTTAGCAAGTTGGCTATTGTAGGCATTACAGAATACAGAAATAAAATTGAGTTGCTAAAAGTAAGCGGCTGACAAACCAGTATTATTAGCAACGAATAGACCTGAATACGAAATTTTTAACAAAGTTATCATTCTTTCTGGTTGTGTGATTGATGACATTCGCAGGGTATTTAACTAGATTCCCAGACAGCAAAAAGACATCTTATAGACGTCCATAAGATTCGAGACGTCTTATACATGTCTGTTTACGCCTGAAGGACGTCTATAAGATGTCGTATAGACATCCGATGTTACAAATGTCAACGTTTAAAAGACATCGTTTTACAACGTCTTATGGATATCTGGTTTGGACATATTAATTGTTTAAGCTTTAACTGCAATAGGTCACGTGGATTACAACCTTTTCTGAAGGCTCTGTACCTACCACAGTCGTCTTATGAATGACTTGGTATTTCAATTCCTTGTAAACAAATTAAAACTGTGAGTAAATGAAACCAGAATTAAACTCAAACTCTGTCAAATCAAATAGTCAAACCGAGTCGATCGCCATTAAAATTATCGCATAGTTTCGAAGACGACGTGAGTTGGCGCTGATGTATGTGATATGTTAAAGTAAACGATGATTGGTTGAATATGCGGCGAACATTAAAATTGCTTATTAAATTATATTATTAAAAAATTAAATTGAAAATTATCAATGGTCACATCATATACTTTTGAAACATGAACACAATCAGGACCGCCGCTAGGTGTTTGAACGCCCGCGTGCAATACCGATTAGGCCGCCCCTTGTACAATTGTAGACATGCAAATTATGACAATATTTTGTTTTCCTTTCGATATGTTTTTGTCGCCGATGCCGCTCCCTTGAAAATGCTGCCCTTTCGCCCCTTGTACAATTGCAGACATGTAAATTATGACAATGTTTTATTTTCCTTTCGATATGATTATCGCCGATGCCGCCCTTGTGCGGTGCACGCCTTGCATGCTCGCACGCAGCGGGCCTGAACACAATCTCAAGTACACTAGAGTGCTTAAATTGTTTCACATTTTGTCGAATTTGTTATATAAAACGTCAATCTCAATGTGGTTTTTAGACTTTGAGAAACGTGTTCTGAATGCCATAAATGAACATCCCCGGGACGTCTTTAAAACTACGTCCATAAGTTGTCTTTTTTATATCTTTAGGCGTTCAGAGATAATACAGACCTAAATAAGACATCCATAACATGTCTTGTGCTGTCTGGGTTCTAGACAAAATGCGAAAGAACAAATCACAAACATACTTGAGATGACGAAACCATGCAAGCTGTAACAGATGCTAGTCAAGCAAAACAAATGGAATGGCTGCAAATGCATTAAAAACCTTAGATGATCCATTCGGTACACTTAGACGTTTTTAATGTCAAATTTACTATAGGTTCGAAAGAAGGATACTTAAAAAGCAATATCAGTAATAATCAATAAAATTCCGCATGTGTGTATTTGCTACAGGAAAATAGATGGTCAGAACACCAGAACACTGATACTTTCGATCCTATTTAACTTTCCAAATCTACAAACTTGTAGGTTAACACGTTCTATAGCGCCATAAAAGAAGTTTTAAAATGTGCATTCCCTATAATATACAAAATAAGACACATTCGTTTGGCTGAACGTGTTTTTCTTAACAAACACGATTCAACCCCCATAGAAAATGCGAAAAATTGAAAAGAAATTTCTATCAGAAAAAAGTGTAATAAGCGCATAAGGGTCACACATACCGGTACCAAAACAAAACACGAACGCGAAGTGCAGCTAGTGTACCAACACAACAAGCAGATGTCATTAGCCGCCGTACACAGCCAACGTAGAGAAGTAAATTATGTAATTGTCGGCGGGCCAATGAACGTCGTATATGCAACGCGCACACACACGTTCGTTCTGCCGCGGGATGGTGGGGATGGATGGCAGGCGACGAAGACGTCATCGCTGCTAGAAGCCGATGTTCAGCCCCTGTATCCCTCCCCGCCGCACCCTTCACTTGTTTCTATAGCGGAGTTGCAACGGTTGCGCGCGCAACGCGCAGCCTGCTCGATCAAAAAACGCACGTCGAGTCGTTCTCGACAGTGCGTTCTCAAAATGGCAGACGGTTTGTGTTGTACGGCAGTCACAGCTAGTAATGTCAGAAAAAACGATGAGAATACAGTGAGGGGATATGACAATGCTACGGATAACAGCCTGATAAATGACGTAGAAGGTGTGAATGTGAGCGCGCGTGAGAATTTGGTGAGATCGCTTCGAGTACCGTGTAAAGATGATGTTGATGATGATGATGACAGTAATAATAAGAGTAGTAATGCTAGTGGTGAGAAGTTATTTGATAAGTTGTGTGCTGCTGTTGTGAAGAGTAAGGGTGGAACGCCCGACGTGGTAGTTGTGGTTGAAGACGTGGTGGATACGGCGACGAGGATGCCTTCGTGCGCTTTAACCGACGAGGATTGCCGCAAGAAGCGATGCGTTGATCGTTACGATAGCTCCGAATCCTCTGACAGGTTAGTTATCTATATTATGATGATTATATCCCGATATGTTTCCAATGTGTAACTGATTTTATCTTCCAGGTTTAATTAGACTCAATACAAGATTATCGATACGATGAAACTGTTTGCACTTTACATTTAATAACTTTCACTCGCGCTACGGGATGCACCGACCGCGTTTTCGTATTGCAATACTGCCAACTTAATATTCGCGCTCAAATCACGAAAAAAAAAGCTCATACATTTACTCATAAACGTCAACGATATATCAACAATAATAAAAACACTAAATGTGCGTTGGTTTTGTCATCGCAAACAACACAAACCCGGTCATTGTCGTGGCCTTTACCTTCACGCGGAATATGGTCTCTCGGTCGGTCCTCACCTTACCTCCTGAGCTCTCTCTGTAAGTGTGCAAATCGAAATCGAGAGTGCACTCGTTTTTTTTTTTTAATTTCTCTCTCTCGGTGTGTGTATGCGTCGTAGCAGGCGGAGGAGAGTTAAAACAGCAGAGCAGAGTACTTCGCGATTACTACATAACTTGTCCGTTCGAGTTGTGTGAGCGCGGTGTCAACGACACTATTTACTTTTTTGTATTCGGCGCATGCACGCGGAGTCTTCGCGTTTTTCGTAGAAGAAGACGTCCGTCGTTTCGTCGGTTGCGTCCCTCATCAGCACTGCTGCCCGCGCTTTTATTAGATTATCTCCGTGTAGGTATCTATTTTATTACAAGCGCGCATATATACATATATGCTCGCACATATAATCAAGGTATATTTATGGATGTTTGCGTTGCATCCTAAAAGCAGTTTTTATTTTTGCATTCATTGAATTCCTCAAGCAAGGTGAGCGTTTTCCCAGCAATGAACTCCGAATATAATAGCTGCTACTGCTGTACGTTTTGGGATCTGTCGACTAGAATTCTTGCTTCGACTGGTTCTATGTGGGGTGATAGTTCGGGAGAATGTATAAGGTGTTAAAAATAGTGTATTATAAACTGACAAAACTGTCCTCACTTTTTGCATTGTAAAATGATTTTCGATCTGTCAAATATCGATGTGACATTGACAGTTAATGCACATTGATATTTGTATCAGAGTAACATCAAAATGATTGGACTCATTTTTTGACGCCAATTTACAATGATTCCGAAATGATGCTCTTTCTTACGATGCAAATCATACAATTTGATTTTTTTTTGTTATTGTCGTAAGATTATTATTATTATCGGAAGTAAAATAGTTATTTACGAACTAAGTGCGTGAAATCATATTTCGCGAATGAGTGACCAGTTTAAAGCGCGAGCCGGAATGATTGGACACGAATTCGCGAAATGTTTCACGCACAATTTGTACAATGATTTTTGTACGAGAACTATAATAATAATACGTATTGTTAAATACGTTATCGTTTATGACCATATTATTAAGGTTAGGGATTTATGATTTTAAAATGTCACTAAATTAATCAAGTTTCAGGAAGTACCAACTTTACTTTTACGCACTCGTGCTTAAAGTGACTTTTTACGCACGCAAATCGAATCGTGAAATAACAGGTTTTGATAAGCGAGTACAAAAAATGCTATTGCAATGGTTTTATCAAGTTTACTTGATTACACTTTGTTCATTTATTCTGAGTAATGGAAGTGGTCTTTAATGCATTGATACATGAAAAATTAAGTAAAGTTTACCTAATTACTAAATGGGGTTGCGATGGCAGCTGAGATATGAGCTTATAATAATAATAATAACATTTATTTGTCCAACGTTTTACCCAATTACAGGACATACAAATACATATGTACAACGTACAGTTCATATGAATAAAAATATAAATTACAAAAAGAAAGTTATAATTGATTTAGTGAATTAAAGAATATATCATTATAATAAAGATTAGCTGCTCTACACATCGTCACCAGAGGAGATCCTTGAAAAATATTGGTTCTTGAAAAAGGGAGCAAGAAGGTGGGAGTAAAGGAGAAGAGATTCTAGGGATAAAGAAGTTGATACATGAAAGGATATAGGGACAATCAACCCATCCATTGGATAATTTCCATACAAACCTTGCACCATGTAGTTCTCGACGATAACTCAAGGCCTGAATGTCATGAGTTTCCAATAAGAAATTATAATCTATGCCAGGTTGAGGATAAATACCAGAATTTTCAAACATAAATATTTTAGGAATCGTCGTTGGACTTTTTCCATAGAAAGTTGTAGATATAAATAATGAGGAGACCATACTTGAGAAGCATACTCCAATTTGCTAACAACCAGACTGAAATATGTTTTTATAAGCTGAATGTTACTGATGAACTTGCAACAACGCATAACAAAACCCAATGTTCTAGAGGCAGACGCACAAGTCTATATGGTTCGAAAAGCTAAGTCAATAGTCAAAATACATTCCAAGGTCTTTAATATCGCTGACTCTTGGCAAAATATTGCTGTCGAGAAAGTATACAGCTTATACAAACAGATCCTGATTAATAAAAGTTTGCAGGACAATTGGCTTGCAGTTTAACATGCATTTAATAACATTTTCAGTCACCGTGAAAAAGTAATGATTTTCGAAAGTCAAATTTTGGTAGCTATCATAGTTAAGTTAATTTATTAAAAATGTTTTTATCATTAAGACTATTTATTATCATGTTAGAAGCACAAAGTTTTTTCGGTGAAAGTTATTTTAGAATTGGTAGAAAATATCTCTCTTGAAGTTGATATCAAATGGAAAACTCACCAGCTATCAGTTTGAACATGCCACACTATTCTTAAAAAAAAATTTGACATTATATTCATATAAAATTCAATGCGTTCATGAATTTGGTCCCATTGATTGCAATAGCAGAACCGAGTACTACCAATGGTCCTTGAATAACTTAAATAATGTTCTTAAACGGGTCGATGACCGCAATGGTTAGGCGGCTGGCTATCGTTGTGGGAGAGGGATAGGAGCCGGGGTTCAATTCTCTGGACGGGCAGTGACATTTTTTCAGAGAGTTGAATCCCGGGGCGACTTGCTATTTACTGTTGATAGCAAAGTGATTAACAGCGCGGCATTATAAAAGGCGATATGATGCTGTCACAAAGTTGTAGTGATAGCCAGAGAAGTAACACAGCTTACAGAGTCACTGCAACTATAAAAATCCTCATGAGTTTGTGGAAACACCATTATATCCCCAAAAAATTACTATTTGGCTCGCGTTGTCAAGGAGGCGAATCATTGGAATCGTATGTTTTAATTGAACAAGAAATGCTGATAGATACTGAAATGACTTATTAAAACCCTTTATTATTCGTTAGATGACGAAGGACTTCCAGAAGGATTTTTTCCAGTTCTTTGATAATCGAATAGTAAATTTTCCTCTAAGGTCACCAGATCTCACAATTCTGGATTACTTCATTTTTCTCCACATGAAGAATGCGATTTTTAGAACGCCACAACATATAATTGAGGAATTTTGCAACAGTATTAGGAAAGTTTGCGATAACATAACCTGTCGCGATCTCAAGCATCGACATAATCTTAAGCATGAACTATAAATCTTATCCCAAATCTAAACTCACAGTTACATCGTCGTTGGATGAATGTACAGGAATTTAAGAAAAAAATAGGACAGCCGTTTTTATGCAAACGATATTTATGTTGGTAGTACGCATTAAGACAACGATTTCATATTATGGCATGCTTCATTCATAAATGTTTTATGTCAAGCGTGACGTTCGTGACATCCTCTTTACATACTACCAACATAAATCTCGTTTGCACAAAAACGTCTGTCTTAGTTGTATGTATAACTAAGGTAGAATTTTATAGATGTTCAGTGTTTGTGCTATGGAAAAAAGTTGAGCTTATAATGTTTCGCGTTAAGATGACTACCCAAATAGCAACTTTAATGGGAGGGAATGCATTCTCGATAAAAACATGTGAATTATCAGTAGATCTTATGTGGTGTGAGTAGGTAAACTGTGTGCCTACGGCCGCAGTCACTCGTTGTCGTCGTTAATAATAATAACAATTACGTGGACACGCTGTATAAGCCGCATTTTGACAGCTAAAACCTCTGTAAAACTACCAAATTGTCATAATTATGACAGTTTGACAGGTTTTAGCTGTCAAAATACGACTTATACAGCGTGTCCACGTAATTGTTATTATTAGTATTATTAAATATGATTTTTGTCTTTCATTCTAACCGGTCACCGTGTATACGATTGTTTACCAAAGCTAGATCTCAACTGTCACTGTCAATATAATTTAAAAATCCAAATCCAACCTTATTTTTTCGAAAGAATTCTACAAGAAGTGCCTGAAAATTTGTAGGAAATGGGAAACATATTTGTAGTCTGTACTATTACCTACGAAATATAAGTTAAGAAATAATGTCAATTAGGAAAGCTTGCAATGCGGTCACCGAAACTTTGTTTAGAAAGAAATTGTACCTACACATACGAATTTACTTCTAAAGATTTGAATTACCTTCACCACGATCCCTGTTCAAAATAATGTCCATCGTTTGTAATTCATTTCCGAATCTGCATTTCTTTTTGAGGTCATCTAGATTTTGTGCACGAATAGAGTAATGATTTTGTTTAAGAGAGTAAATGAAGAATAGAGATGTCTGCAGATGTTGCTGGCAAATGTATAGACCCATGGTTTCCTATCCAGTTGCCAAAAATTTGCCTCAAATTTGCCGTCCTCAAATAAGTTTCTCGGGGAATTCCTCTTCACAAGGCAAACTCCAATCAGGAGCAACGCAAATACAGCTTCATTCGTTAGAATTTGGATGCCCTTCTGATTTTTTCATATAGGTATAGTTTTTGAACTTTTCAGTACGGGGTCAAAAGGTGTCATAACAATTAGCTATATCCTTTAGATTCTATATTTCAATATTGTTAATTCTAGTTAATAATATAATAAATAATCCCATACACAATTTTGCAATGCACTACTCTAAAATATGATTGTATTAGCAATAGTGTATTCAAGATCTTGATTAAGGTCTCTGGATAGCAGTTCGTACGTTAACTGTACTAAAAGGCTCAAATCGTATTTCAACATTTGCTATATTAATTCCTACGTTTACATGAAATTTTAATAATTAAAAATGTTGTATTTGATGTCCTCTAAAAACATCGATGCGTCTTCATCATCCGCTGCTTAATAATAATCTTTTAGATGTATCCAGCATCAGAACTGAGTACCTTTTTTTAGAGGTCCTAAATGGAGTAGGGGAACCACTATTTAATAGTGGAATGTACCGCTCTACAGTCGATGCATCCTAAAAAACCAGTTCTACTCCGTATTCATTCTCCGTTATCTTTTTTTTTTTTGTTGATTTCGTACATGTGCCCGCCGTGCCGTGATAGACATAGGTTACATGTATCTCATGTGTGTATCTGTATATCTGTAGGTATGAAATTGCTGTCTACAGTAGAGATGATTTTTGATATTAATATATTTATTGGTCTTATATGACGGATCTAATTTTTATCTTGTATCGAAATGTCTTGGTGGTCTAATAACAAAATATAAGTAGTCAGTTTAAAGAGGTAAAACAATTATTAAAAACTACCTATCAAGAATAAAGTGAGTAGTGAAGTAGAGTAGATATTTATAAAAAAGCACAATCGTTGCCAAACATTACACTAACTACAAACTTACAACACAAGGTAACAGTAAGGTTCACTTCAAAATTTCAAAAACAGCATCTTTATATGAACATCTAGGATTGGAAAATACTTCGAACCACCAATAGATTTCTTCTCCATGGTTTCAAACACATCCACATGAACAATTTCAAGCAGGGATGAACATAATACGATTACCATTTATAATTTACTGAAAGATCAAAACATTGATTTTCAACTGCTGTGCTTCGGATGTATAGGTACTTCGTCCATCACCATTTTTGGATTCAATAGATTTCAAATTTGAATACATATTTTTATTGACGCTATTGGAATGACGAAACTATATAAATATGTACTTAGGAATACAATAATTCAGAGGTAAAGAAAGATAAAAACCAAACTGTTTAACATCAACACAAACAGATTAAACTTGCTGTTAAAAACGGGAGTATTTACCAAGAATTTGATCAAAACCATCAAAACATTTGCTTTTTAATAATGACTTTGAAAACGTCACCAGAAGTACCAGGGTATAATTCGTGAAGCACAGGTCACACTATCCACGCTGTAGTGTCGAGAGATTTTACCTCCCAAGATCTAAAGACGGAACAGGAATGATTTCAGATGACTCCACCTCCACAATATATTGGAAGTTCTAAGAAACTATTTCCATACCAACCCCGATAATGACAATCTATACCAAGCAATCATAAAAGTTGACAGGACCTATACACCACTCAGCCTTAAAAATACGACTAATTAGATCGGCAGCCTTAATAACAAACTATGAAGAAATAGAGAGAAATGGTCAAGAAAATGGCTACATGCAAAATACAGACATGTGCTAGAAAAGATTGTGTCTAAATTCGCATTTTTCTTGCATCTAGTATAGAGGTTAACAACTTGAACTACGAAAGCTTATTGATAGGAGAGGGTGGTGGGAGTTAAAATTAAATGTATCCATTTTACTATTGTCAACTTTTTATATGACAGGAATATCAGTGGTTATGTCAAATATTTTACCGAAACATCAAACTTTATTCTAGTGGAATACACCATTAATGAAAAAGTGCAAATTATAAAGTGGTTTTATAATTTGTCATAGTATTTGACATAACTACTGACATTCCTGTCATACAAACAGTTGACAATGCTAAAATGGATACATTTAATTTTACTCCCCGCTACCTTCTCCTATCAATAGGCTTTCGTAGTTCAAGTTGTTATCCTGTATACTACAACCTAGTCAACAAGCCTGAACTAGAATGTATACTAAAATGTGAACTAAAAGTAAGTAAACGAAAATGTAAGCTAGAATGTGTACTAGCAGTTCTACGAATTTCGCAATAATTCGCCTTTCATTGTTTTGCACACAGCACAAAATCTCAGTGTAGTTTCTAGTTAAGCGTGTTCGTTAGATGCAAACCTAAGAACTGTATAGAGTGAACAATATAGGTCCTAGTACCAATCCATGTGGTATTCCTAAAGCAACCGGAAGTATTCCAGATTATTATGAAGCTCTTCCATTTTGCATTGTACTCTCGACATATTGCGAACGATTCTCCAGATACGATGCAAATCAACGTCCAACAACTTCCTCGGATTCCGCAAGATTCAAGTGTTATCAGTAGATGATCATGTGGTATACAGATGAAAACACGACTCAAATCGCAAAATATGCCTATTGGATATTGGCTGTCTTCAATGGCTTGTATAATTGTTACGAGGGGCTTTCGGGCTTTTTATCAAAAAGCATTCGATAGTAGGTACTCCATATACATGGCTGAAAGCAGTTCTACAACTATACAAAAGGAGCTCAGAAAGAGTGAAATGAATGAATGAAGATCAACTGGAAAACAAAACTTACCATAAACCAGCAACACTTCACTAACATTAATACAAAATGCAGTATGTACATATTTTTAAAGTTGATGCGTTCAGTGCGTTATGGGCCAAATCTTGGCTTGTATCATTACACTGTCGAAGTCCTATGTCCTTGTATATTAATAACTTTGTCCTTGTTTAGGTAAATATTGAATCTATTTAATCTATAATGAAGCATTAGTAATATTATTTATTAAATAGTCAACTCATCAAACACACAAACCAAATCAACTTTTTAGTATGTAGTTACCGGTCATGATCGAAGGATGAAATAAACCAAGTTCTGACAAGATTAATTTAACTGTATATACAAAAACATGCAGATACATCCCACATAACACAGTAACATCTTATGGATATTCTTAGATGATCTAAAATCGGACAATGAAACGTTTATAGAATGATCGGTAATATCTGTTTTAGTTTAGAGTGAATGATTTATGGACATCCGTTTGTTACAGTTTCGAATGTTCAATAATCGTGACGATTGGACATTTCTTTGTCACATTTTGGAATAACATTAATTAAAAAAAAACATTTTCTGTATTTTATTATTTATTGAGATATAAATGTTTAAAGGTAAACTATTGAAGTACAAAGACTACTGACATCACTGAGTACCATAGTGTATTTTTTTGTGTTAGCTTGATTGCAATTTTGATGTATATTTCGTTTTCAGTTATTGGCTACCATGAAAATATATTTGACGTGACAATCTATGATGACAATCATGACATAATTTATCTAATTTTCGACCGGTTTTGAACAAACTTTTTGCGTTGTAACTCTAACATGTTGAATAAATAAACAAATCTAAACTTCTCTAATTTAGGTTTGGCACTGACAGCTGTAGTACAATTTAAAACTATAGCGTTGTCGTCAATCTTGCTAAAGAAAATACTTTAAAACTTTATGGTGACATGCCTGATCTTTAAACTCAAATGTGACAGGATAAAAGTCATTAATACAATGCGACTATAAATGATTGTAAATTTTCGACTTAAGTTGGCAACACTTCTGTAATTTTATGTTAGCACACCTGATTTTTAAATTTAAATTTGTCAAATTTGTCAAAGCAAAAGTCATACGAATAAAACCACTAAATTTCATTTTAACAATAGTATTTATTATTGAGCAAAACACATTTATTGTAACGGCTTATTTTCGAAGCGGCTTACAAAATGATGACGGTAATTCGATATATTCGTTGCAATCAACTTTTGAGCAATTTGTTGCAATGTATCCAGAGGACCAAGTTGATTACCGTAGCTTTACTATACACACTACAAGAATTGTTGTTTTGAACACTGGTAATGTGGCTAAAGGTAAACCTACTGGCCGTCCCACTGTTGCTACACCTCATGTTTTGAATAATGAACGTATCGCAGAAAATCCTTATATTTCAGTACATTGTTTATCTCAACAAATAAGTAAAGTCCCATTATCAATTATTATTATTTCCTCTTAACCTTTCTTACGTCCTTTCCAGAACTCTCCTATGAATCCACTTGTAAGATCCTAAAGAGCATTTACATTTACATCTGTATAAATTTACAATTGTTCAGCAACTTCATCCTCCTGATTTCGTATTACGAACACAGTTTTGTTACTGGTATAATATCAATCTGATTCTTGGTTTCATCTGTCTGCTTATGTTAATTACCAGAACTTGGTCGGCAGAGAATCCGCAGAACTTAATCCAAGTGCCATTGGATCCAGTTAAAATCGGTGTTTGGGTGGCAATGTCACGACAAAGAATTATTGGTTCGATATTCTTTCAACAAACGATTAATGCTCAACGCTACCAAACCATTATTTTAGAATCATTTATAAATCAGTTGGATGACAGTGAGTTAACGAGTGGTTATTTTCAGTAAGATTCAGCTACAGCACACACTGCACAAATAACAATTAATTATTTACACCAATTCTTCCCAGACCATTTGTGGTCAAGTAGATCTCCCGATTGGACGCCGCTAGATTTCTTTTTGTTCCCTTATTTGAAAAACACAATATGCCGAAATCAAATACAGAATTTACAACAGTTACGGAAC
>CM043017.1:160684299-160783134 GCA_023690525.1 Holotrichia oblita | reverse complement strand
TGAAGTCTTGTGCATGTTTTAATATCATTTATTTGTGTTTAATGTGAGCAGTGTAAAATCCTCTGTTATTATTAATGATGTGATTATGTTTTGTTATTGGCGTTTGCATGTGTTTGTTTTGAGGCTATACGTAATCAATTTATTGTAACGCGATGCGTAATGTATGCGATAGACCGATTGCGAAAGATTTCGTTAACGAGATGTATACGGTCTCTCTCGGCCGTTGTAGTTTTAATGTAGGCTAAAATTGTAACGAGTGGGCTCATCTACGTACTTCAGCAGTGTATACCATTTAATAACCTATTAATATTACATGATTGCATAGCGTTATAATTGTAAATTACCGCTGTTGAATTATCTACACATATCAGATGTTGGCTTTCAGTGAATCTGATTAAAACGCTTTGTGTTGTTGTCACTATTGCAGCCATGTTTAATTAGTCAACAATGACGTTCAATTATTATTATTACCTGCGAGATGGGTTTTTGTTATTCATTCCAAAGCTGCTACATAAAGTAGAAATCCGAAGTGATTATCGCTCTAACCAAGAAATTTAAACTTTGGGTTTTGCTGTGAATTAATGAATATTAATTTTTATAGAAAACATACAAACATTTAGTTTAATAAACGGCAGATGGTGAACTTAGCTCTGAGTGGTTTGGATTTTAATGAGAGATATTTGTGTTTATGACTCTTTAACTTTCTCTTCTTAATGATTTGCTAAACATTAAGGTGCGTTCAGACAATAACGAATGACAACAAAGGAGAAGTCAAAACACTTCGAGCAGTGTATAGGAATCACAAATATATAGAAAGAAGGCTAACAGCGCTAGCATATTGCCCGGTATGTTCCACCTAATGTCGGTACTTCAAAGCGATGCGCACAAATTTTTGAAACCTATTTGGACATCGACGCTTTTCTGCGACAACGGAACTTGAAACTCTTCGTAAGCGCAACGAGCAAAATAAGCAATGTTTACACCTTGATTATTGATGTAAAAAATATATTATGAGCAAAAGCAGTTTGGGCGTATCTTTACAGAATTTGATTTGTTCATTGTGCTCGTTCTTAGCATCGTCTTTGTTTTTCGAATAAAAATCTAAGTGAGAATACAGAAAAAATCACTGTATGGGATATATTGCAGCTACAGGTCGACCAGAATTCTGTGGCAGTTGCACTTAAGTCAGAGAGGTTGGATAAAACTATGAAGTTGCAGCACTCAGCTGTGATTGGTGCGCTGATGTAAAAGGCATATCTAATCGCTCATGCGTTAGGGGTATATAAGCCGAAAGCATTCATTCACGCTTAGTGGAGACTGAAAATTAGAGAATCGAAATGCGTGGCTATAGGATTTACTAATAGACGACGGCCACCACCAGACAACATCTACGTCGAGAATTTCATTTCCTTTGGAGCCTTTCCGTTTTGTACTTGGGCATGAGGTTGGATGCCGGATTGATCCTGAGGCTTCATGTCGAAAGATATATAGAAAAATTTAAAGCTGTGCCAAACGTCATTTATCCTGTTCTGTGCTCCAAAAGTACTCTATCGCTGAGAATAAAACTATTGATATATTACTCTTTTTTACTCCCAATAATAACCACTGGTGCTCTGATGGGTTCAAGTATGGCAAAGACACATCTTAAAGGATTAGAAGCCTTGCAGAACAGAACACTAAGGCTGATTACTCCGAGACGACTTGGGAGTGTTATCACTCAGACAACATATGATCAACCTAGTCACGAAAACTCTGCAGAGAATCTAGCGATTCAGGAATCCCCTTATTAGCAGCCTCACCGACTTGGATCTAGGCAGACCCCCTCCTAGAGTCTATATAAGTCCACTTTGGCGATACAGGAGGAGGACTAAATCTCAGCCTAATAATACCTTCCAGAGCCAGTCCACCTGGACAGTGAGAAGTTTTAACCAAACATATTCAGCCCACTAAAGGGCGTATTTGGGAAAAAAGAGCTTAGGAACATTGGTTCGGCCCTAGGGGAGAAAGTGAAAGACGCATAAAGTCCTGTCGTAGTTACCACTTCAGCTTTATGTAATGATTTCCTCTGTTACAACTGTTTGAAAAACAAAAAAAAAAGCGGCAGAATAGTATTTACTATCACAGACTCAGAATAATAGTCTTAGTACATTAGATTCTCTAACCAAAAAGCTTTCCGTGATGCAACAACACTGCTTTCACGCTGTTCTTTAAGTAATCTACGAATAAGCTTAAGGAAGTTTACAACTATCATTAAAGTAAACCAAATTAACGCCAGATTATACAAATCAGGAATATTTTCAGAACCGCTACGATAGCTACTGACTGATTGGTATTTTTTTCATTAAAAAATACCAATGATGTGTTTGTGACAGCAAGAAATTCTTTCTAATTAAATTGAATAATCCCTTACTTCCAAAGATAGTAATAATAATATTAGTATAGATAGTAGATAGTAATAGTAATATTTTGACTTTCCTCGCACTTTTTGTCAATTGGAGGTGGTAGAACTGTATGGTGTTAGTTTGCGTTGGCTGGAACATTGGCTACGTTGTTAACGCAAAACTCTATTCTTCAACATGGTTTTTTTGTCTTCTCTAGCATAAATGAATAACAAAAGCTAAAAAATGTCGCTTTCAAATTTATTGCTATTTGTGTGAGTCTCAACCAGGAACACTTTTTATTTGGCACAACATTGTTTAATTTCGTCAGTAACTGACTTAGGGTAAAAATGTCGTTTCCATATCATAATTGGTTTGTTTCTGTTACTCCATCTGAAAAACTCAGGATTATTAAATACAGATTGATTTGAAGTCTATTATAAACTTCCTTCTATTTTAATCCATATCATATTTTACTAGATGGAAATATAAAAACTGTAATTGTTGGATATGTTGATGCAGCATCGGGTTACTTTTGCATTATCCTTTCATAAGATTGTAATTTTATTTTATTTAGAATTGTAGTTAGAAGTATCAATTGTATCAAATAGTAAACCTACATTTTAAGAAAAGTTTGGATCTCTCAGAAGGCGGTCAAAATTTTACCCACCAAAGGCATAAAGCAAATTTGGAAACTAACTAGTACTAAGGGCGACAAATGAGAATAATATGCAGTTTTAGAGCAACTGCCCTCCCCCCTCTAGGTCGGGGCTATAAGGTGGATGCCTTAACTCTATAAACCCACATTCATTGATTATCTCGTGAACTTTGTTTGCCTTATGAACCTGGCAATTGTCGTGCAGCAAATAGTTTTTTTGTGGATAAGAATGCGAGCGTTTTTCCTCTACAGCAGTTTTTAAATTTTTAATTGCGTTTCCGCAGGCCTCTCCATTTATGATAAATCCCTTTGGCATATATTCAATAAGCAAGACTCCTTCAACATTCCAGAAAATTGTGTCTTGGCCTTTTTTGGTGGCGGAAAACCCTTATGAACCCACTGCATGGATTTTTGTTTAGTAGGAGGCTCCCAATGATGTACCCAAGTCTCATACCTAGTGATAATTCGAGATAAAAATGTTTTGTCCCTCTCCAATTCGCCCAAATTTGCTTGAGAAACGTCTTTTCTATACAGTTTTTGTTCAGGTGTAATAAATCTGGCTATCTACCGTGAAGACACCTTTTTCATGCCCAAATCGTCATGCAAAATTGCTTCGGATATACAGACTTCATTGGCGATGACAGAGATCTTTACACGCCGATCTTTCAGTACAAAATTTTTCGACTTTTCGCACAATGTCTTCAGTTTGAGCTTCAACAGGTCGTCTGGACTTTGGGTCATCATTGATTGACTCTCGGCCCCCCCCCTCCTAAACTTGAAAATAAAATGGTGCATCTTTCCCATACACAGCAACCATTCTTTCATGAATTGTTTTTGGACCATTGCTTTCTCTTGTCAGGAACTTTATTACGCTGCGATGTTCAACCGTAGTTTCACTCATTTTATCGAGAAGTAGACCGCCCCAAATCTCTGTAAACAGCACAAACTAAACATAATTTAGCACATGTACTTCTAACACTGACAGCAATTTTTCAATAATTTGTTTGGCATCGTCACTCTTTTGTTCGATAGCTAGGTAGATAACATAGAAATACGCACTCGTAGTAACTCTAAAATCTTTATGGAACAGAGAGTACTTCATTGGTAAAATTAAACTTTCTAAAAGTCATCGTACGTCTCGTCTATTGACTTGACTTTCCTCACTGAAAACGACAGAAAACGATCAATGTGTTCAATACCAACAACAATTTTTGAAGGGGTAGAACTTTTTGTCTTGTACAAAAGTAGTTCCAAATTGCTACGACGTATACGTATGTCAGTCCGCTGTTTTTCTTCTGAGGAAGATTTTGCAGCATCTCATGCACTTATACAATAGCACAAATGTCGAATCCAATTGTCAGAAATCAATTCTCGAACAAATCAGAAAAAAGAGTAGAAAATCAACACCATCCACAAGCAATGATCTCAATCTATTATTAAATCATGTTTCCCTGACCATCACTATCGAATAATAATAATACAAAAAGTCAAACACCACAGACGAAAGCACTAGTCAAGCAAAAGAATATGCTGGAACAAACATAGGAAAGTGAGCGAAGGGACTTGAACATGTCCTCCCAAATCCACAGTTTGCTTAATTAAAAATAAAAGGAGACAATCTCTAATATTTAGGTCAGTACCTATTATAGACGGCAAGATAGTGCTGTAGCGGGACCACTAAGCACATTTTACACACACAGAAAACTACACAGAAAAAGTTGTGGCGGTAGTCAGTCAAGCAATAGCTCTTATGAAGCTTCTGAAACTAGCATCCGCCACAGACAAGGAAAGTGTATAAAATAATGGTTATTGTTGATGTAGCCTATATAGACTTTGCATCTCTATCACGTGAGCTAATAGACAAGTAACATTATTTTAGACGTCCATTTACGTAGACTGTGAACTATTACAATTAAGTGGAGTTCTAACAATAGTTTTAAAGCAAGATTTTTGTCATAGATATTCAAACCACAAATGTCACTGCATTGTGTTCTCACCAAAGACGATATGTTGGATACGATTGCGTTATATATATGCCGTCTGCTGAGTTGTCTGTGCGCGCCAAAGTCGCAAACGGAAGTTAATTGAATGTAAGATCTAGGGTTTCTTTAATCCCATTCGTAGCTGTCGTTGTAGTAACATAAAGGTTAACATCAGTATTTTTCTGTCATTAATATTTCTCCGCAAATCATTTGATAGCCGGATGATATGAACAGGAAAATCTTGTGGCTAAACGTAAAACCTACTTTCGCGGTCGAAGGAATACCATGGTGTGGTATCAAATCTCGAATGAAATCACGTTTACAGCCTCTATTTAAATTATATTACGTTTGTTTAGTTACAATGTTGCAAAGATGTTCATTAACGAAGTAACAATAAACTTCGTATAAACTTTATTTTCTTATGAATACATTATTAAACTATAACGTATAATATATGCAATATATATTACATATGGTGTATATAAATGTCTATTCCAAACTGTCTTCATTTATATCTTATAGTAGTGTCGTTTATTTTACACAAGAACTTTTATCGGCGGCCGGCTATTTTAAATTATTATCAAATAGTTTTCTTTAATGATTATTTCACGCTTATTATCATAATTACAATAAATCTACACCTGCCTATATTTATAGTTAAGAAATGAAATTTAGTGAAATTGTCGCTGCTCCGTCACTTACACTTGCCGGGTACCTTTGTCACTAAGCGCGAAGGCTGTGCACATGTATACGTTGCGTGTTAATTGCCGGATGTAATTAATATCTGACACAGTTTGAGATGTTAGAATTATATCACTGGTACCGAATTTTTATTAATGACGGAGTTCCATGTCAGCTTACAGTAAATAATATGAAAGTTGTCATAAACATATATTAATGTTGTATAAATAAGCGCCAGATTATTTATATTGTGGAATTATAAGTAGATAGTCGTAATAATAATAACCAAAATATATTGTTGAATTATACCATATTATGTGGAGCGTGAATATAAGAAGACGTTGTTAAAAGAATGCCAGGGTATGAAATATGAATTAGTTAAATGGAAGTGGTAAAAAAGCTGAAGAAGCATTATTGGTTTCGTGCACTTCAGCTCTTAATACAACGTTGGACGACAGTATTACAATTTTAGTAAGGAGCTATGTATATACATATTTATTAGACAGAAGATCTACGTTGACTAATTTGAGTCATGGTGCAGTATGTGTCCGAAATATTAGATAACCAAGGTCAAGTCGATGTTTATACTGACCTGTCTAAGGCATTTGATCGTATTGATTATGGAATCATGTTGCAAAGGTGGGAGAGTTTTTGCTTTAGCGACGCACTTATCGCTTTTTTTGGTCGTATTTAACCGACCGCAAGTTTTATGTTTCATACAACAGATTTTGTTCCGATAGAAAATTGCGTAGGGTTCCAATTTGGGACCTTTGCTATTTTTACTTTTTATTAACAACATTACAACGATTATCAATTGTGAAATTCTCCTGTTTGCTGACGATGTCAAGCTTTTTGTAAGTATTTCTTCTGTTGACGATCGTCAAAACCTACAGAAAAACTTGGAATCTTTATCTGATTGGTGCATACTGAACAAGCTCAGTTTGCATGCGGCAAAGTGCAAAGTACTTACCTTCATAAGAAAAAAGAATCCATTGTTGTTCAACTACTCCATTGATGCTGTGACCTTGGAACGTTGCAACAAAATTAGAGACTTAGGCGTAATATTTGATGATCAATTATTGTTTGTTTATCATATTCATGAAACTGTCTCCTCCGCAACCAAACTTATGGGTTTTATCATTCGTAACACAAGATTATTTACCAGAATTGCTCCTGCTGGGTATTGCTCTTCTCTTTGGTGCGTTCTAAGCTTGAGTAGGCTGCTATTATATGGCACCCCTGTTACGAAGTGCATAAGAGATTGATACAAAACGTTCAGAGACGCTTTCCGAAATATCTATGGTTTAGAACACATAATGTATATCCTCGCGGAGGGTTTCCAAATAATTTCTTACTAGCTATTTTTTTCTGTTTCTTCGTTAGAGACTAGACGTGTCACTTTAAGCCTCTCATTTTTGTACAAAATACTCCATAACCGGATTGATTCCCCTTATCCCTTGAGCAAATTACTTTTCTTGGTGGCCAGATTTGCAACACGATGCGTTCCCACATTTTATGGAGTATCTGCTCATACTAATTAAATGTTTCGATCACCGGTTGTACTAATGTGTAATGCTAGCGTCTTCCAAGCGGAGATCAATGCAATTGGAAGATGTGCTCAACTGATCCTTGACAGGAACTATCGGAAGCAGAGCATTGAAATTTTCTCCGACAGTCAAGCAGCCCTAATGGCGCTGAGCTCTAACACGGTCAGCTCGAAATTAGTCTGATGTCTTGATAGATTAAACAACCTGGGCAAGAATAATAGAGTTGCACTATACTGGGTACCAGGACACACTGGAATCAGAGGCAACGAAGAAGCTAATTCACTAGCAAGAAAAGCCGCTACAACTCCGTTTGTGGGAGCTGAACCGTTCTGTGGTATAGGAACGAGCACCTACAAAAAAGAACTTAAAGATCGGGAAGAGAGCCTCAGAGCATCCCTCTGGGAGAATCTTTCTGGTCTGAGACACTCCAAGATCTTCCTTGGAAACTACAATAAGCATAGAGCAAAAACTTTGCTGGAACTTAGCAGGAATAGATTGCGCATCCTCACAGGGTTCCTTACAGGGCACGGTCACCTTGGTGAACACATGGCAAGGATAAGTCTAAAACAGAATAGTGACTGCAGGTTCTGCGGGGCTGAGGATGAAAATCCGGAACACCTGACATCGTACTGCACCGCCATCATAGAAACCCGAGCCAGCCATCTCGGTAAAGACGTTATAGACGAAGAAGACATACCTTCTCTGAAACCACCACAGCTAATGCAGTTTATCAAAGCTCTTGGACTGGATGGGGAGCTGTAGGAGCGGGCATACCCCCAGCAGCTTACAGCTCGCGCAAGGGGGCACAATAGATCAGTAGGTCGCAGCGCAATATCATCCTCATTTCAAATCCACAAATCTACAATGTGTAATGCTAATAACAGAATAAGTACGCAATGTGATATATTTAACTGTTCACTGAAGCAACAGCTGCAGATATTAATATTGGTAGTACTGATTTTTTATTTCAGTCAAAATGTATTTATGGTTTGTTGTTATCATAGTTTTTGTTATTATATGTATATACATATCTCTGTATTAGTATTAAGTTTATTAGATTGTCCTTTATATGGTTCCAATACTGTTGGGCAGTAAACATATTATTATTATTATTATATTTGGCTACCGATGGCTTTAGATGATTTAACATTAAATATGTTCAAATGTCCACCGTGGCTTCTCATGGTGTCATATATCCGAGTAATCCAATTATCAATTTGAGTGATAGCCTGGGTCATGTTGACTTTAAAGGCATCGGTTCATTGCAGCTTATTGCCCTAGACCTGCGACTTCAAAAAAATCCGAGAAGAAAACATTTAGCACAGTAAAACCCACCATACCCTCAAATCGTTCATGCACAATGTCCACCGTGGCATCCACTTTGTGGTAAGTATCAACGTCCTGTTGGAACCATATGTCGTCCATGTCAATATCGTTCAATTTGGGCCAATAGAAGTCAATTATCATCGTTATGTAGCGCTTGCCATTGACGGGGATGGCCTCACCAACATCGTTTTCGAGAAAGTACAGACCAATGACGCTGCCGTCCCAAAGTCTTGGTCGTCAACAGTAACTTTTTGTGGATGCAGTGCAATCTGGTGAATCTCGTGTGGGTTGGTGTCGTTCCATATACGGAAATTATGCTTGTTAACATAGCCATTTATCCAGCAATGCTACTCGTCGATAAAGATGATTTTTTGGACAAATTTAGGATCCTCTGCCAAATGCTCCGAAGCCCACTCAGTGCACAAACCGCGCTCTTTGTGGTCAGTAACTTGGAGCTGCTAGGTCAGTTGGGTCTTGTACAGGTGCAGGACCAAGCTGCCACGAAAAAATCGCCAAGTTGGAGTCTGAAAAGGGCCGAATTCTTGTGCACGATGAGGAATCGACTGCTTTGGTTTTTTCTGCACATTTTCACTTATAGCAGTCACATTCTCGGCTGATCTAGCGCTTCTTTAACGCATAGGTGTTGGTTAATCGTTTACAGGATCGGTTGGCTAGAATTCGGCCACCAAAAGTTGGATAGTCGACTTTGAAGGACCACCATAGCTGCCGTCAAATAAGCGCAACGTTTGCACCAATGAATGAAATGAATGAATTTTGATAATAAAGCCTTATCATTTATACGTTCTGCTCATTTGTGTAAATTGTCATGGTGATTTGGCATTTGGCAGTGACTGAATAGTAACGAACAGGTTTGACCGACACTATAAAAAACATGGCCGTCAAAGGTTGTCAAAATTGACTCGTACTAATTGAAAAACATATTCCTTTTGATAGCTGTCAAATTAAAATTTTTTGGATTTGAATGTATAATTGTCAAACTGTAGACATAGTATTTTTTTAGATTTAGCAGTTACACATTACAAAATATATCCAACGGCTGTAAAAATACTTTTGACCTGTCAAATTATAGACATAGACAACATAAAAATGAAAACTGAAAATGACATCAGAACAACCGATTTCGTCTATTTAAGATTTGAAGATAACGTCCTTTAAATGATACCCTTCTTAAAGCATTTTTCCAGTCTTGCATTGAAGTTGTCGAACATCTTCTCTAATAATGCAGGAGACAAGTCGGCGATTTCTTGGCTTATGGCCTCGTTCAGTTCGAACAGTGTGTGGGGTCTGTTTGTGAAAAATCTTGCTTTAAGGAATCCCTACAAGAAAAAATCACAAATGATAAGGTCTGGGGAGCCAGCTGCCCGTGCAATGTCCCCTAAGCGCGAGATGACTCCGCCTCGAAACTTGCTTGGGCAGTTGCCCCATCCTGCTGGACCCACAGCCTCTTGCGCACTAAAGTTCTAAAGTGTGATGTTCAGGGATTAGGAAGTTTTTCAACATGAACAGCTAACGGTGGGAATTGACTGAAATCGGTTGTTCTGACGTCATTTTCATTAATTTGCATGTACTCCCTTCTGTAATAAGCAATAAAACAATTTTTATCACTTTTCATTTTTATGTTGTTTTTACTTGAAAACTGTTAGATCTTTTTGCCCCACCCTGTATAACTGCAAAGTAATTTTGACAGGTACCATATTGTACAAACAGTATTTTCTCTAATTTTCCTGATGTTCTGATATTTGCAACTCCCAAAATATTTCTGAGAGTTGTTAAATTGCAAAAAATAGTAACGTTTCGTTTTACTGATAATTTTTCCGTTCTTACAACACTTTCTTACTGGTTTGGTGTAATTGTACTTTTAAGATTTGCACGTGTAAAAGTGTTAAACTATAGGAACAATATATCTCAGATTCGACAATTATGTCAAAATACATCTGATGACTCTAAAACTATTTTTTCCTCTTACTACTAAGATATGTCTCAAATTCTAAAAACAATTAAGTTTTAAAATTTCGTAATTGTACCTAGATGTTATTTTTTGAAAGCAAAATGTGCAAAACAGATTTCCTAGAGTTCTTGTTTACTCAATCATCTTTCTTGTTTTTCAAGCAGTTTCTTGATTGACATAATTCTGGTAATTATAGTGCTAGTTAATTACAACACACTTAATAAATAACATTTTATTAGAACGTCTATGTACTAAATCTGTGACGATAAAAATGAATGACAAATATACATGGTCTGTACATTGACGGCCTTTAGAAATTAATAAAATAAACCTAGAAAATGACGAATGTCGGTATGTGTAGTCAATTATTCGAAAAAAGTAATCCAAGCAACAATGGTACTCTTTCTTTCTTGATAAAAGCACGATTTCTCTACGGTACTTACGACGGCACGTTGCTTGTTTTTTCTACTATACGTACACAGTCTTACATATGAGTACGTTTGTATAGATTTGACACTGTCTTGCTTTTTCAATTAGATATTTGTTGTTGAATAAATGCCGTTACGCATCGTATATTACTGTGTCAAGTATGTAGTTTATCCGACACGTCCACTCTTAGCATTAAAATTAACAAAAAGGTGGGGTCAAGTAATGTCCTCCGGACAATTTTTCTATTCAGGGTCGAGTTATTTCATATGCGTATGTACGAAAGCTGAGGTGATGAAGTTTATTATTATTTCATAATCCCTTTTGTCGCTATTTACGTTTGGAATAGATCACTGCACGCTGGCTACGGTAACTTAAATTAAACAGAGTGATTCGACGAATTATTAAAATTACTTCTTCTTCTTTCAATGCCAATGTTTATTAACTATCACATAGGCATTTAAATTTTTCAGCATATGTAGTACGTGTGCGTATATAGTACATTGTGAGATCCATGACTGAATCGAAACGTATTTGTGTGCTTGTATTGAGTGGTATAACTGTTCGAATGTAATACAAAATGTCTTTACATTTTAGAATTTTGTGTAGCCTGTAGTTTGTTTTAAATTTAAGTTTTCATTCTAGTTTAAACAATAAGGATTTATTTTATATTAAAAAACTAGATTACTTATTATTTTGATACTGTTGATCATCACCTACTAGTTTCTTTACTACGGCAGCTCGGTATGGGTGAGCGATCTGGTCTTCTAATTCAGAACTTTTTATCGGGCAGACGCCAGTCTGTTAAATTGGGCTCGCGTTTGTCTGAGCCTTTGAGTGTTCGTTACGGTGTTCCACAAGGATCTATTCTACGACCTACTTTATTTACTATTTATTCGTCTCAGTTGTTCAAAGATGTTGGTTGTTGTTTTCATGCTTACGCTGACGATGTTCAATTGTATTTATCTTTCGAGCCCCGTGATTGTGCAGTTGCAATTAAAAAGTTGAATGATGACATAAATTCTATATTTCGATCTGGGTTGGACTACAACTTGCATCTGAATCCAAACAAATCTCGGGCTCTATTGTTTGGTAGGGCAGCGATGTGTGATTCACTACATAATACGATAACTATTAGCGTAAATTCTACTGCTATACCTATTGTTAACTCATCAAAGAATCTTGGTTTAATTATGGATAACAGTTTTAGGTACAAGGAGCAAATTAATAAATATATTAAATGTGCATATTCCAACCTTAAAAAACTCTACCCACATAGAGCAGTCTTAAATTCTACAACAAAGGCTAAACTTTGCGAGGCTTTTGTTATGTCCCAATTTACCTATTGTGCTTCGGTGTACCATTTATCGATCGACAAAATAACTTCGAATAGAATTCAGAAGGATCAGAATTCTTGTATTCGCTATATATATGGCATTAGAAAATTTGAGCATGTTTCTCATAGACTTGTTGATTTGAATTGGCTTAATATGGCTAATAGGCGCAAACTTCAGATATGCACGCTATTTCATAGGATATTATTGAAAAACCCCACCATACCTTTATCACAAAATACGTTTCCGCTCCGATGTTCACAACATCACTACTAGATTTCGTGGTAGAGAGCGTATTCTAGATTCTTTTGCTTTTTGATTTTAGTTTTAGACATACAGTAGTCTTAGTTACTTGCATATACTGTAGGTTGGATAGAACAGCTATAGCTGGATCACGCCTACTGATTGTATAATTTTCATAGACTTTTGTGTTCTTTTGTGTTCCTTTATAACTTTATGGACATTTATTTTTATTATTGTTATTATTATTATTATTATTATTATTAAGTTTTTATTTAAAAAAATGAATCAATTTTGGTTGTAATATTTCATTATAAATAAATACTTTATTCCTTTACATTTTTTAATGTAATAATTTCGTTTTAAATCCGCCGAGGTGACATGTACAACCTTTTTATTGCGTACGTTCCTGCATCTAAGCCCAAGGTGCTGAGAGGAATCGCCGCAGAACACACTAAGCGAACACCAGTCACTAGGCTATGGTGCCCTATGGTGAAGTTCTGGTGCGATGACTATAATACACGTAGCGCGTTAACTTTAGTAAGATTAAATTTGTGTCTGTTCATCTCTTGTAAGGCTTTACATTATGTTTCAAATTTTGTGCATTTCAAAAGGGAGCAGTCAAGAGTGCAGTGAGAGTGAATGCAATGGTTTCAATAAATTGTTAATTTTTTTTGTATCGCTTCCGTTATTTCCATTTTCACTCAAATAAGTACCTTTAGAACGACTGTATACCCTTTTCAATTGCCTAGTGGCGTCGTTAAGGCATCTTGTTACTTGCGTTTCCTTTAGTGATTATAGACTTTAGAACCACAAATCCAGGATCTCTAGGCAGGCCCGTTAAGGGTTCCAAATCTTCAGGTAATCATACTAGTTTAAATTTGGGATGAAACGATGTTATTAAAATCAGTTTTTTGATTTCAGACATATGCCTCCTTAGAGATTTAAAAAAATGCTTTGCAATAATATCTGCGTAAGAAAGGTTGTCATCTCTAGTCGTTATGTGATAATTGCGTTAGTTGCAACTGTTTAACTCCAATAACAGTTTGGATTTTTTGAAGAGTATTTCATACCAAAGACATTCATTTCATTCGTATGAAAAATTTAGCTAATGATTCTAGTTTAAGGTCTTCAAAAGTACTTTTTTAGAAGCTGAGGTATGGAATCATAGTTATAAAGGATTCCATCTTGTGGGAGAGAAATGAAATTAAACTGTATCCTATTGTTATTCCTATTGTTATGTTTTTGTTGTATTGAAGCTTCATTTTGGATTTAGGTTCATCGAAATCAGTAATCCGAGATTTGTGCAGCTGCTAGAAACCTCTATCAAATAACTAACTTTATTGAGGCACTCATTGAAGCGACTGTAAAAGCAATATTATTCTGAAAATTCTGAATATTTGTGAAATTTTGATGAATTAAGAAAATTATCCCTCAAGAATAATCTGTATGGTAAGACAGTAGCACTATTGACCAGGCCATTGAGCCCTATGGCGGTGGAAATTTCGACTCAGATGACATTCAAGTTTTCATCGCCGTCAGGTTTTGACGGTCACCACTTTGTAGTTGATTGTATTGCCAAAATATCGATGGAAATACAACTAAGGATATTGCGTCGCCCAGATCGGCTTTACTGTAATACAGTTTTTAGGCAATGAACCTATTCAAATATTTTTAAACATTATGGGACATTATGGGTTATACAATGGAGTTGACTGAAAAAGAGTTGATAGCTTTTCTTGTGCTACTCATTGTAATATGATTTAATTTTCTACCCAGCTTTCAAATAAGAATGTCATTTAACCAAAAATTTTCATCACGTGAGAATGCCAAACGTTGTGTCGCTAAACAATTATGCCCCAAAAAAAAAGATGATTTTGACAAATTCTTATCACCTGTTTGTCTAAGAAATTCTTGTAGATTTGCGTTCCAAAGAAAAGCTTTGCCGTAGATGAAAGTATCATTGCCTTCAAAAGCAGAACATATCTAAAACAGTATTAAAATATTGGCTTTAGTTTGTCCTTTGACTGGCTATTTACTGAATTTTTCTATGTACGAAAGAAGAAAAATGTATGATGAAGGAGACTCAAGGATTTACCAAGCTATTCAAATTATTATTTTGACAATATCGTCACTAGTTTTATCCTTTTATCGAAGCTACTTGATCGAAATCTGGTTGGATCGACAGTATTTCAAAGGAGCTGCTGGAACTAGCGAAAGCCGTTCAACAAGAAGATTTTAGAGTAGAGTGGAAGTACTGTCTGTACGATGTTAAGGTCAAAAAGGAAGGAAATGTTGGGATAGGCAGCCAAAATCAAACGATGATTTAAAAAATCTCCATTTAATATACTAAGCTTTCGGTAATTAGTTTTTACCTTCTTCAGAGAAAAATTGTGGAGAAGACGATGCTGACAATAGATTTAAACATGTATCCTACTAGACCAAAAGCACATTATAAAATATTAGAAAAATTTTAATAGATAATGTTTTAATTCACAGCTGCATTAATTCTAAAAAGATCGATTGCTGATCGATGGTATAATTTAATCAGATGAACTACCGCATGTCTGACATTGAAACAGAGATTTCTAGTGCAACTGTGTATTAAAACATTCTCTTTTTAAATTTTTCTAATATTTTATAATGTGCTTTTGGTCTGGTAAACTACATGTTTAAATCTAGTATTAGGATCGTCTTCTCCACATTTTTTCTCTGAAGAAGGTAAAAACTAATTACCGAAAGCTTAGAATATTAAATGGAGATTTTTTAAATCATCGTTTGATTTTGGCTGTCTATCCCAACAAGAAGATTTCGTTGTTGTTGGTATCAGTACATGATTGACGAAAAAATGTATAGAGGAGTTGATCAGTTTGAACTCCTTTCTTCCTGCAGTACAGTTTGACTTACAAGCGAGACTAGTGACTGAAACACTTTTATCACCTGGTCGATACTTCAATTGTTAAATCTTACATTTTTAGATAAAGGTGTTGTATCTTCAACAAATCTTAATTCAAAACAAGCCCACAGCTTTTATTTAGAAGTATATTTGGAAAGCAAATCATCAGAATCAGCAAATCAAGCAGAATTTTTAACAAGAAACTTACAAGGGTGGTGGTTGGTAAATGGTAGAAATAAAATGAAGAAACCGACGGCATAGTGCTAATTGCAAATACGGTTAGAACTGCTGAATATCTAACCAAAGAAAAACAAATTGAATGAAACGTTTATTGGGTAGTATACTTATACTACTGAAGTGATTCAACTTGATCTTTTTCAACATATGTTTACTTTATTAGTGATTAGGCTTGTTCTTTTACAATGGGATTTGTATTGTTGGGCTTTGTAGCCCATTTACGACTAACTGCTAATGTTGTTATGCATTCTTTGTAATTTTTTTATTACTTTACAACATATATAGTAAACCGCATTTTTATGGTGTTGAGTACATTGGAGATATCAAGACACATGGATATGGGGGGAGGAAATAGAATTTGTAGCATTCTGCAAAAGAATTTTATGGAAGTAACAGGACTTAAAAGGATTTTAGAAAGTACGGATGTTACTTAGCTGAAGACGTCCTTTAGTAAGATTTGCAAAATAGGCAAATTGTATAGACGAAGTTTCCGATTCACGCTCTTATTTCCGGATATATGTACATATTTAAGCACATCATAAATGAATATATATGTACATATTTGTGATAAAACAATATAATGGATCTAAGCAAACAGCAATCGCCCTATAATTAGCCCCCATAAACAAAATGTTTTAACGTTCTCTTAAAGTATGCGAGCTAAACGTCTTCGAGAAACCCGTAATGCTATTCATGAATGTGACTGTGCGGATGTATTAAAGTGAAGTCGGTCGCTTTATGTAGGCGTTCTTGAAATATTAACCAGGAGGTAAGGATATTTTTTGAGTACCGAGCGTGGAGCGTGGCTAAAGTAAGTCCACTTCGATTTTAATGAATTGTAAAGTACCTACTATGCAAATTCTCTAACGTACTGTGGTTGTTAGTAGAATGCTAAGTTGTTTATTAATTACGAGAGCAATTTGTTTTACGTGAGTCTGCTGTATCGTAAAGCTTAGATTTTTTTTTATTTTCTTTCAGTATTGAACGCATGACTGTATCCGACCTTGCACGAAGTACTTAGATTATAATTTATAATTGATTATCGTTCTTCGGCTAGTTCCATATCAAGACTTTTTTTGTAAATTAATCGATGTTGAAGTACACTCACTCAGTGTATATAAAGACCCGGCGAATGTCGCGCTTTTATTACAATCTTTCGATTTACAAAGACGTATATTTTCATGGATTTTACTTCGAGAATGTGGTGTCGTTATCTTTCTCTTTACTATAGAAAGAAAAATAATTTGATTCCCTTTCCAATTCATTTATCACTCATGTATCCTCAGTAAACATGAAAAAATTAGATATACTAAGCACACATCTGAACAGTTCGGAAGCCAAGCAAGATCGAATGTAGTGGTGTTGTGTCTCTAACAGTGTTAGTTAATAATATCGTTTTCGGTGGTGTCATTTTGATATTTGACGGCAGCATTTTACATTCAAAAGTGGATGATGTAGTAATTTTAATTCTACTCACTCAGATAATTAAGCAAAAAGAGAATGAGGTAATAAACAATAATTTATTCAATACTGAAGTAAAAAATCTAAATATACACAAAAATACAAACTTTGATCTTATAGTTCTTTCAACGATATAGCGACCAGATAATTGTTTGCATATTAGAGTTATCTCCAACCTTTGAAAAAGCTAATTAGTGTCTATTATCCATACAAAAGAAATTACAAACAAGCGATTGGCGATTGTTAAACTTTACAATTGCAATCATTTGGTCGAGTCGTTATATTGTTGAAAGAACTAGACACAGAGTAGTATAGATATGTATATAATGGGACCACACATAGGGTGCAATGTAATGCAATTAAACAAAAGGTATTAATATCTGTCCGAAATAAGTTTGGGTATGGGTGTGTAGCAGCGTAGGTCTTAGGCCAAATGCCTACAGGTAACTATGCAGCGACAAAAAATCAACTGCGAATCTAAATTTTCTTTGGCAAGGGAGTTAGAATCCGTTTTGAGATCGTGCAAGGAGATTAGTATCGTTAAACAGATTTCATTTTTAATCGTGACAGTGTAGACAGTAACTATACAACACAAGGTGCCAATAAGGAAAGGCAGTTACCAAGGAGATGGACTGGAGGTTCCTTCCTATTATGTGAATGATCTCCCGGAAATAACAACACATATCACTACATTATTTGCGGATGATACAGCAGTTATAATGCGATCAACTAATGAAGAGATTGAACCTGATGTAAATGCTCTTCAAGTTTCAATATGTGGTTTCAATAAAATGATTTAAAATTAAATATTGAGAAAACGGCTTTTATCATATTTGAATACTTTAGAAAGTGTAAAAAGACATACATATCACAAGTGACTCATTGTCAGTTAAATTTCTTGCCCTTGAGATAGATTCATAGCTAAATTGGAAAAAAACTTATTAGCTATTTAGCTACAAACCTTTTTAACCTGAAATACAATGCATCCTGTAGAGAGGAGTTAATGTGAACAAGATATTTACCTTAACTGGGTTCCATATCTATGGATGCGTAGTATCTGTTAAAGAAAATTATGAACTCTTTCAAGACCAACAGCTTCAACACTCTTACGGCAAGAGAGCTTCGTGGAACTACCTTCTACCGCCACAAATTACAAAGGCAATGGTTAGTAAAAGTGTAATTTCACAAATTGTAAAAGTTATAACCACTTACCTGTAAAACTGAAAGAAATGCCAAATAGACAGTTTAAAATACACATTAGATAATTGTTGTCAGATACAGTATTTTGTGACAGTGGAGAATTTTTCTCTAGTAACCTGTAACTGTGTTTTATAAATGTAAACATTTGATTTTGTGGACCTTTTTTCAGTTCAACTGTGGTTATGTTGTATTTTATATGTGACTATAATTTAAGAATTTTTTGATTTGTGTACATTGTACTACTGTATGTATGAGTCCTAACTATTTTGACTTTTTACTTTTGACTTTTCCACACATGTATATGTATAATAGATTTCAAAATAAAACATTAAACATTGAACGCACTACTTGTTCTATAGGCCCGTAGGGTTCTTTCTGGCCACAATACGAACTGCGGCGGAGGAGGTCCAAGCGTCATCTCCATTGCTGCAAGCAATCCTCTGAACCTTGCCAATGACGTTGGTTGCATAGCCAAATCTAGCTTTGTATCTCTCGCCCAACGACACAGAGATTGTAGAATGTACTATAACTCTTGCATGCAAACATTCCTCTACGGGTCCAAAAGGTCCTCGTGGCTTTATTTGTCACACATTCTAAGAGTGACTGGTATTTGATCTCAGCAAATATATCTTAGTGTCGAAAATGGTTGAACATTGGAGTTTGGAGTTTCTTCAAGCGAATAAAACCATAGTCGTTTTTCTAACGTTTACGTTTAATCCTTCTTTTTTGCACCATTTTGTCACGAGTCTGAGTGCGAGTTACCCTTCAATTCGCCGCAGATCATGATGGTGATATCATTTCCTGTGCATGAAAGTCCACTGTCTGAAATCAGAAAGCAGGCCAACCAACACTAAGATCCACAGCAAAGGTGACAACACTTCGCCCTGTAGGGCAGCCCAGGTTGCTATAGTGTAGTAGTTGGCTTTAAACTAGTTTCTTACCATGGCGTTGATCCAAAAATAGCAAAATTATAGCATCAATTTGAATTTCAAAATACAAAGGAACTTAGTTATGCTGAACTAAGCTAGTTTCTACAGTTCTATCTAGGTGAGAGATATTTTAGCCCAAATTACTGGAATATTTGGTCCAGCAGAACAGGTCACTGGGGATCCACTTACCATAAAAGGAAATAATTTATTTGAATCAATTCTTTTTAAAAGCTTGAGAGTCAAAGAGGCAAGAGCGGCTGACAATGGGTACGGCAGAACTTATGGTTCGAATAAATTAATATTTACTGTTGCATATGCATTTTTTATCAACGCTAACGCTGTTTTATGATAAATAATGAAACATGTGAACACTACTTCTCTTATTAAAGATTATATATCTGACCTTTTATTTTGTGTATCTCTACATTTTCATCATCATACGTCATGGAAAGTCGTATATGAAATCACAATTAACTGCTTAGCAGCTATCTTTGCATCGATTTGTGTTGTATATTTCCCTAAGATGTGGCTGCTTCCACGAGGTATGAGGTATGTTTTGGTTAAAGGCTATCTATATTGACTCATTGCAAATAAAAGTTATTCTATATTGAGATTAAAATTATTTAAGATTGGTAGGGGGTGGTTACAAAGATTGGAAATTTTTATAGGGGACTAAATGTTGTGGAATGATCTAGACACAATCTATATTTAAAATGATCAATAGTTAGTTTAGCAATCGACTGAGACATTTAAGAGAAGAAATTGTATACAAACATCACACTTAAACTTAATTTTTCGAAAAATGAACCAGCACAAATGAAAGAAGGACTGACATTTGGGGTAGCATAGTGCAAATCACCTGTTCAATAAATGCTCTCAATAGCTTAGAGACGGCTTTGTTGTATTTGATTATTCAAGTGAGAGTAACATTTTTACATGAAACAAAGAATATGATATTAAAGAAGAAACCACAACTAGTCTATTTATCTGCAATTTTATATTTATTTAAGGCTTGAAAAGAGAATTCTGCCATTTGCTTTATTTGGTAGAAGCCACAGTTCCGCAATAATATATGTTCGTGTATTGAAAGTGGAAAATTAATTCTCGTTATAGCAGTTATAGTTTTGGGAACTTTCCGACCTGAATCACACTGGAAATGTCTACAAAATACGTTAGAACTTGTGGTTCTATTCGCAGTTACTTTGGTGGCTACATATTACGTTTACCAGCAAAACATAATCTCGTTAGGTCCTGTGATAACTTACTAAAAATCTTAGAATACGTTTAGAAGGAAGGAACAAAAACTGTCACCATTACAAATTGTATACATCAACTTCATTTTTAATTAAGAGACTAATGAGCCGTAAACTAAAAGTGTTTTAATTTTTTATTTCACAATGATAGTCACAACGAAATAAATAACAACGTTGCTGTTTCTACAATAGGAAATGACATCTAAACAATTGAACTCCTACTGTGCCATTTTTCCTGAATATCTTATTGTCTTCCGTCTATATGGCTGGCGAAATTCAAATAGAAACGAAACTATCAAGACACAAGCAATTGTATATTGAGAAAAGATAGGATTGGAAATGCTTAATAATGCTTCTTACCGGTTTTTATCGAATATATTTCGGTGTGCTGCATAAAATACGTTTTGGTTGAATTCGATCCAGGACCGATTCTTTTTGCATTTGCATTCAAGCGGACAATAATGGTGTGTCCTATTCATTTCATACTATAATCAAACTGAAATACCATTTATATTTTATCTAGAGGTACTACTCTGTAATGTATAGTCCTTGCGGATAATACTCTTTTATTCATCATTGTCTAAAGATAATTATATACCCTGTATTGAGAAAGGTAATTATTAAACCTTGTCAATACAATCACCCAGAACCGAATTATTGCTAACTAATTATAAAACAGTATTGGAAATAACTGTACATGGCATTCCTACGTAGACAGTTTGTATTCTTCCAATAGTAAAAAATATTCAATGAATGTATCTTTGTCTTCTTAGAATTCACGATTTTAATTAACTATTAAGTGTGTTTTATTAAACCAATTGAAAAGCAATTAAAATACGGAATTTAAACCACTGAATTACTAAATAGGTCGATGTTGTAGAAATAGTGCGAAGTAAAACAATTATTGTAGTTCATTTAGAATAATACAAAGAATAATGCTGAGAAAAACGTGATAAATGATAATATCCTAGCCTCTTCTACGTATGAATGGTAAACGATACATGTTTAGTTGGACTACAGAGCTATGAATTTCATTATCGAATAAAACTTAATATCACCATGTCAATTTTTTACGGGCTGAATTGAAAAATTGAAAGGAATGGGCCCTGCCTCCTACTGATTCCGAAAAATTGAAGTGTTGAAGATTTTTTAGATGGCTTATTATTATTTTGAATATTGCTTAACAATCTCAAGTTTCTATCAGGAATAGTTCGTGAAATAATTCAGAAACACGAAATCTGTTTCCTATTTTTGGAAATCCAACTTGGACAACAATACTTGATTGAAGACAATTTTCAAACAAAGTTTAAAATTATCTGTAATAGGTCAGAAAATTTTTCAGGGCTTTCGTAAAATGCCTGATTTCAAAATGAAAAAAAAGTAGAAGTGGAAGGTGGGGCTGGAACGGCTTTGAAAATTTACTATTTGGAAAATGTGGACGCTAACTAAGGCTAAAATTGTGGACCAACGTTGAACAAACTTAAAATAATCTGAAACAATTTACAAAAGTTGGATTCGTAAAACAGAGAGACGCTTGGAGAAATTTTGATTCTTGTTTCTTCCTTATTTTGTCAACTAGGCATCACAGAAATCTAAAACTTTGGAGCAATACAGAACAAATCTCGAGTAATCCGAAATAGTTTTCAAAATTTCCATTTTCACTAAAGTTGAGACGAACTCACAAGAAAATCACGCTTCTCAATTATTTTCTAAACTATGCATGTTAGTAGGCAGGAAACTATATAGACTAAACATAGACAACCTGGAATAGTTTTTAAAACTTAGCTTTTTAGACCATTTTAGAACAATGTTCAGAATAACCTCGAACAACCATAAAGGTTTTAAGTTTCGTACTTTCATCTTGGCACAAGATTTGGAACAACTAGAACCATGAATAAGAAAATTTCTAATTAAAAAAAAACGGGAGTAAGTCTAAAATAATTTTTATGATAATGAAAGTTTTAACATGTTAAAACAATTCCAAAACGATCTGGTACAATTCTTACATGTTTCATTTTCAGGAGGAGGTGGTCGATGCCGACAGTTCGGTTTTCTGTATTATGAAATATCTACGTTAGAAGAAACAACTTGGAAGAGTGTTCAGAATAACTAGAACAGCTTGACGCAACCGCCAAAATTTCTCCCAACATTTTCGTTTTTCAACAGATTTGATTCTAATTTCGAAATTTTGGAATACTTGGTAATTGTAAAAAAAGGCATAGCTAGAAAACTGTTTTTTCCCATTTTTTTTCAAATTGGTAGTGATATTATTTTGCAAAACAATGTAGAACAAACTTACAATAGTTTGATAGAACTTTCAGAATTTCGAAAAGTTTGCCAGCCTATGGAATTTCTTATTTTTATAAATTGAAATGCATTACTGCTTTTTTTAATTTATACTACTCAAAATATTGACTTATGTATTGTCATGGCAACGTGGATTACGACCAAAACAGTTAACAATAGCTTCTGTCAGAAATATCAGCGCTTGTATGATCTGAAACTTGCATAGCTATATCACAATTAGAAAAATGGTTCTAAGTGAAACATTTGAATAGAAAAGCCGTGGGAAATGTTCAAACCTTGGAAAAAGTGCAGTCTACGATCATCAGTAGAATAAAAGGTGGAGTTGGAATTAATCAAAAGCCTGTTTCTAGGCGACCATGTAAAATTTGAAGTAACAATTTAAATGACCTGATTAACTTAGGAAGCCACTATCTTCCTTTAGAATTTCGGAAATTAACCAATAGATTCAGGAATAAACGAGGAATATATGTGTGTCCAAAACCGTTACGAAAATCGCTGAAGAGACCAGGCACATATTCAACAAAGACTAAACTTGTTTAAATAGCTCCAGATGATAATTTCGAAACCCTTTTTATTTCTGATAAAAGTTGTTTTCAAATAAGAGGCAAATATGGACAATATGCGCACGGCTTGATAACATGGACATGTTGGAAGAATACACAAATATAGTAGAATAGATAACGGTTTTTTTTTTTTTTTTAATGTGTGGTGGGTGCTTAGTTGCAGTGACTCCGTAAGCTGTATTACTTGTCTGGCTATCACTGCAACTCTTGCGGTGTAGTTTAGTGTGTGTAAGTTGTGTTTAAATGGCTTTGTGACAGCATCATATCGCCTTTTATGATGCCGCGCTGTTAATCACTTTGCTCCCAACAGCGAATGGCAAGTCGATCCGGGATTAAACTCTCTGAAAAAATGTCACCGTCCCTCCAGAGAATTGAACCCCGGCACCTATCGTCCTCTCACGACAATAGTCAGCCGCCTAACCACTGCGGCCATCGACCCGGTTAATAACGGAATCAGCTGCTTGCAGCAGGCAGCTGGTCTTCCTTCTGAACCTGGCCAAAATAAGCACACGCATAAATCTAAACACAAATACAAGAAAGCAATTGCAGAACTAACTAAGTACTAATTGGGATAGTAAAGAAAAAGGAAAAAAAAAACAAACAACACGGCACTCAGTAAGATGAGAAGTATTGCTTGCGTAGCTGACGCGCAAACGCAGAGGGATGCAAAGAACACGACCCAGGTGAAATTGAATTTAGCGATTTAGCCAGGTTGTATGAAAAAGATCTCTTGAAAATTTCTAGGTGGTGAACTGGAGGAGTTAGTAGGCCTTTATTTCTCACATTCACATTGTGCACGTCCGTTCTAAACAGAATCTTACGATGCAAGTAACTGGGCTTTCTATAGAAAACCACCTTATGATAAAAAATGGTGGAATGAAATTCAGCCCTCCTTGACATATTAATCCAACACGCCCATCCCAGTGTGTGGGATATCCTGTCGAATTTACGGATACCGTAAATGAAACCCAGGCAGGAGTTTTGTAAACGCTGGATTCTGGCTTTATCAGTACTATCGAGACACGAATAGTAAACACTAACACAGAAATTAAAACGGGACAGAATCAAAAATTCACACAAGGCTCTTCTCAACCCAATATCCAAACAATCCTTGCTACCGTATAGCATTTTCAAACTGGAATACCCCAACCTAATTTAATTAGATATATGATTTTTGAAACGAATGTTAGTGTCTAGAATAAGTCCCAGATCTCGTACGCTATCTGAAATAGGGACAACCTCATTGTTAATAGTAATTTTGGTATCGCTTATTACTTCAGCCCTCGTCTTAGCACGGCCAAATACCAAAACTGAGGTTTTTTTAATATTAATTTTCAGGCAATGTCTAGCGGATTCATTAATAAGAGATTCAAGACCATCATTTAAATGACTTACAGCTTCATGCACATTAGCAGTATAGAAGGTGTGATAAACTTGAGTGTCATCTGCATAAAGATAATAACGACAGTGTCGTAAACAGTTTATAAAGTTGGATGTGTAGACTATGTACAAAAGCGTGCCCAGAATGCTGCCTTGAGGGACGCCTGAGATAATTGGATGTGGATCGGACAATAAACCGTTATAAAGAACCTGTTGAGTTCTATTTGATAAGTATGAAGAGAAGAACTGGATCGACCCGTTATCAAAACCACAGTATCTCAAAATTGAAAGCAAAAGAAAATGATTAATGCTATCAAAAGCTTTAGAGTAATCCAGTAAGACTAACGCAGTTACCTGATTGTTGTCGATACTTTGCAATATATCGTCAACAACATGTGCCATTGCAGTCTCACAGCTATAACCTGCTCGAAATCCTGATTGTTCAGTAGGTAGAAGATCACTAGCATCCAGAAAACTGCGGATTTGGATACCAATTGCCTTCTCAAGTAGTTTAGAAAGTACAGGAAGAATAGATATAGGTCTGAGATCATTGTAACTTGCAGGCGTTGCAATTTTTGGAAGAGGTATAACAATGCTTGTTTTCCACGAGTTTGGAAAAACATTTTCTAACAAACAGGTATTCATGATGTGTGTGATAACAGGTAGCAAACAAGGACAACATAAAAGTAGCATCTTTACCGAAATACCGTCGATACCCACCGATTGAGACTTAATAGAGTTAAGCAATGATGTAATGAAAAGGAAGTAGAAGTTTTTTGGTTAGTATTATAAAAATTAATTATATCTGCGTCAGCATTATCATTTGACATAAAGCTGTAAAAATGGGTATTGATTTCATTAACATCTGACAGGTGAGTAGGTAGTTTTGTGTTTTTATTTTTATTGTAAATGTTTAAAGCTCTAAAGTTATTCCATAGAAGTTTGGTATCCCGTTTTTCAAAGATGTAACGCAAGTAAACTCGCTTTTCACGCCTGATGCTAGAAGTGGTCAGATTACGCGAGTTGTTTGTAATAATTAAATGTAGCGCTACTTTTATTTTTCGTAGCTTCCTTGAAAGCCCTATCGCGGAGCCGCATCATCAACCTAATATTTTCAGTCATCCACGGTGTATGAGTACGCTTAAAAGTTATTGTTTTAATACGTGCATATTTATTAAATAAATCTAAAATGTATTCATTGAATAAGGCGAGTTTATCATTTATATAAACGAAATTATATATCTGATGCCAAGGAGTGGATGCCAAATCGTTGTCAAAACCATCAAAGTCGAATCGTGAAAAATTCTAAGCGTACGCGTGCGACTAACACGTGGCGGAGCATTCAGTTCTAATTGAACGTAAACAAGGTAGTGATCCGACACGCTCAGATCCTGTAATACCCCACAAGACTTGAAAGGAGTTTCAACAAATTGAGGGTGATAAAATATAATAATTAACTATACCTTTTCAACACGTCATATACATATGTACAAATATACATACATATTATATGTTACATGCATAGCTTACATATAGTCATAGCAAACGAAGGGTTCCTACAAAGCGGACATACATACATACATAATATAAATGTCTACTTACAGCTGGGTCAAATTAGGTCTACGTCAGCAATCTATTTATAACGCAAGTTGAAATTTATAACAATACTAATTGACCGTGCAGCAATAAGTCAGCAATAACAATATGTTCCCCTTTCATTTATTAAGTCATGCTACTGTATAGTATATTATTACGATTTTTACCACACCTACGTTAGAATGTGGTAGCAAAAAAAAAACAGGAAAATGATAAGCTATGCAATGTGAATTTTGAAGGAAACGACAATATATTAAGTGCATGTTTTCAAGACGAAGAAATACTCACATCCAAAAGATTTAGTCTGACAAGCAAACTTTATATAATAGGTTTTACTGAAAACTAATGAACCCAGCTTTCCTACTAAACATATGTAGTGTAAGAAAGCGCTCATTGTTTAATATTAGATCATCTTCAAATATTTTAAATTTAATTAAAAAAAGGGAACAACTTTTTAAACAATAACTTCAATGATGGAATGCCGCATAAACACGTTAAAAAAGTATGACTTTAAACAAACGTTTGCTTAAAATAACAAACCCACTGGCTAATGAACCATGTCCACATTTCTTTTTATCTTTAACTACTCTATGTTGTCGTGTTAGCAATGTAATACTTTTATAGAGCGTTTAAATTAGAGTTTTTGTCTATCTTTCACCTTGTATATATATTCGCAAAAATTCTAAAAAAAAAATAATCGATATCAATAGAAAGTTATAAGTAGGAATGCTTGGTAATCGAATTACATTTCATACTGGTTATCAGGTTAGGCTCTTCGCGGTGAAATTAAATTTAATTACATCATTGTAAAAAATAATAAAGAAAACTGTTTTTACTTACACATTATACGAATTCTATGCGTTAGTCACGCTTATTGATGTAACTGTAACCTTCTTATTTTATAAAACTCAATACTTTAATTAATTAGAAACTGCTTTCAGAAAAAGTTACACATTCATATAAAGATTGACATTAAGTCAATTATAAAATATTTATTGAATCATCCTATACGCTCGTTTATATCAATAAGCGATGTAACCGCGTGTAACAATTAGTAAATATAAGGGCATGACAGTATTCCATTCTACCCTACGTTATTTAGATTTAGATTTAGATATAAAGGTGATGTTGCACCGCGACCGTGGGTCTATTGTGCCCCCTTACATAAGGTGTAAACTGCTGGGTTTTGCCCGCAGTCACAGCTCCCCATCGAGCCTGAGGGCTTTAATAAACTGTAACAGATGTGATGGTTTCAGAGAGGGTATTTCTTCCTCGTCTATAACGCCTTTGCCAAGATAGTTGGCGCAAATTTCTTCAATTTCTGTGCAGTTGGATATCAGGTGTTCCGGACTTTCATCTTCCGCCCCGCAGAACCTGCAGTCGCTATTCTGTTTCAGACCTATTCTCTTCATGTGCTCCCCGAGGTGACAATACCCTGTAAGGAAACCTGTGAGAATGCGTAATCTGTTCCTGTTTAGTTCTAGCATGGTTTTTGCTCTCTGCTTGTTGAAATTTCCAAGGAATACCTTGGAATGTCTCAGACCAGGAAGATTGTGCCAGAGGGAAGCTCTGACGTCCTCTTCCCTGTCTTTAAGTTCGTTCTTATAGGTGCTCATCCCTATTCCACAGAATGGTTCCGGTCCCACAAACGATGTTGTGGCGGCCTCCTTTGGTAATAGATTAGCTTTCTCATTGCCACTGATTCCAGTGTGTCCTGGTACCCAGCACAATGCAACTTTGTTTTCTTTGCCCAGGTTGATTAGTTTATCCCGGCATTCCCAAACTAACTTGGAGCTGATGGTGTTAGAACTCAGCGCCAATAAGGCTGCCTGACTGTCGGAGAAGTTTGCAATATGCTCCTTCCGATAGTTCCTGTCAAGATTCACCTGAGCACATCTTCCAATCGCATTAATCTCTGCCTGGAAGACACCGGGGTATATTCCCATCTGCTCTGAGTATTTGGTTCCTGGCCCGAATACCCCTACACCTGTTCCTTTTTCAGTTTTGGACCCATCCGTCTACCATTTGATGGTGTTTCCTTTTAGAGAGTAGGTGGAGGATTCTCCTTCCCACTCTCTCTTGTTGCTCAACTTCGTTGAAAAGTTCTTTTCGAAGCTGTATTTCCTAACCATTTCGTCGCTTGGCAGATCCGAAAGTGGGGAGAGTCCCGCCATGGATGACAAAGCTCCTTGGCATAAAGTCTCGCCCCTCCCGTCCGTGCCCTGGCTAGTCGGTACACTGCCGCACGGGCCACTCCCTCCACTACTAGATGTAGAGGTGTGAGGTCTAGGATGACCTCTAGGGCAGCGGTTGGGCAGGTTCCCATTGCTCCGGTAATGCATACACTTGCTAACCTTTGCAGCTTGCCAAGGATATTCTTGGTTGTAACGTGTGTGACCTTTTGGAACCAGGTTATTGCCCCGTATGTTACCATAGGTCTTACTATACTAGTATACAGCCATCGCAGTATATTTGGGTTACAACCCCACGTTTTGCCTGCTAAATTCCGGCATATCATTAAAGCTCTTCCTACGTTATTTAATTTTGCGTTTTAAATTGTGTCAGGCAATAATTTTTTTTTCGAGCAAGTGGCAGTTGAAGTCGTAATAAATGGAGAAAAGGGCTGCAAGAAGGCAACATCTCGATTTAACGTCCCTCAAACGACATTAGAGCGCTATGTTAAAAAGAAACGTGAAACCACGATTCTTTTATTCGATAAGCAATTCATTGTTTTAAATATTCTTTTGCTATAAAATAGGAAGCTGAGCTTGCTTTATATTCGACTAAAATGAAAGTTCAGGTTTCTGGACAATTGATAAAAGTAGAAAAGCATGACTAGAATAGGTAAGAGAACCTCCGAAGTAGCATAAAACATTGAGCGTATGGAGCTCTGAAGCTACTTTAGCGATTCGTACTATAGGTTTCAATAAATTAGCAGGTGCCAGATTTTTGTTTCGGTACTTACAAAGTGTAGTTGATGGCAACAAGTTTACTCGAGATAGAAATTCAAACAAAATTACTCAAAATGGGCGCAAGCAAGTAAGGGCTTCTACTTCGTCTGAGGGTGGTAAAACTGTCACAGCAAAGATCTGCATTTCTGCTTTCGGAATGTACGTTCCTTCAGTGGTAGTGTTTCCGATAAAATGGATGAGACAGGAATTTGAGACTGCTTTTGCAGTTGATGAGGTAATTAACGCAGCAGAAGCAAAACAAAACAAGAAAACCCAGCCAAAAGAACTTGCAAAGAAGTGCTTCGAATTTAACCAGCCTGAAGAAGGGACAAAAAATTAGTAAAGCTACAACTAGACTTACTAGAATCAAGAAGGGCAGTCCGACCTCTAAAGCTTCCTCGAAATTGAAACAACCATCTTCTTCCAGACACAGTGATCAAAGTAAACACCTTTATTGTCATGATAAGGTGGACAAGATGCAACGTTTGTCTCAAATGAACTCACAATACTACTATTAGCGCATGAGTGAATGCGGGGAGGACATTCATATGTGTGTAATGTATGCAGAATAATATTTTGTTATTTGAGTAGGACGCGAAAAACGTCTATGCCGTATACTATGTAAGTAATATCGATATATCATGACATGTGAGTACCTATCCTTTTAATACCAGATATCTTTCCACTCCAGATCAATAAAAGAAGAATGAATTAAAAATTAATTTATTCCAGAATTTCATGAGACAGGTATTGTTGCACGAGTACAAGTTTAAAGCAGGACAAGCGCAGCGACGAGTGCAACAAGTGTCTTACGACATGAGTTCTTGGTGTTATTTTGTCTATTCTCCCTCTTCTGTCATCTTTTTGTAAGAATAATCGTCAAAATAATAATAATTTTGAAATCAAGGAATTTTTGTGGTGGTTGGCAATCTGTGATCAATTTGATATTTGAAATAAACTCAAAATTTAATGCCGAAAATGTCATCAATAATTTATTGAGCAGTAAATCTCTCGGGCTAGTGGCCTAGTGGCTTGTACACTTGCCTCGTAGTCCGGTAATATTGGATTCGGTGCTTCTTTTCTGAGTTTGGTTTTCTGTAGTTTTCCAAATTCCACGGCAAATGCGGAAAGGTAACATCTTAAGTCGGTCTACAGCCGCAGGCGTAATAATAACTCATGGCCCTCTGTAATTGGCGCAGGCTGTTCGGGGATGCTAAAGCATGAATTTATATTATTATTATTATTATTACATCTTGCAATAATTATGAGAAACAGTGTTCATTCAACTGTTCATTTGAATCTGCTTGGTTTCCTGATATACTTAGGCAGGCCGTTGTGACTGCGGTTTATAAACAAGGCTGCCCTAATGATATTACCAACCATAGACCCATAATCCTTTTAACCAGCTTTCCTAGACTCTTTTAAAAGGTAGTATGTATCGCCTGCATAACTTCGTTATAAAACACAACATTATCAGCCGTTTTTAAGATGGTATTTTCAAAGGCAAAAGCATTGAAGTTGCTCTGTTTGATTATCGATCACGAACGTCTGCTTCTAAAGTTGGAAAATTGCGTTATTAGAGGCACAGCTCTATCCCGGTTTCGCTCCTATTTGTCCATCAGAAAGTAAAGAGTTGGCTTACGTGCCAACGTCACACAACTATTGCATCCGAAGACTTGTCTATCAGTACCGGTGTTCCTCAGAGAAGTATACTTGGACCTGTGCTTTTTCTATTATATTTTAACGACATATATTCTATCACTTCTCCAGAGCTTGATTTCAACTACCTGACTATTAACCCTAGAACACTAATATGTTTCTGACATACGTAAATACTAATGCGTGGTAAATTTTACGACGTTTTCAAAAAATCAACAAAATATATATCAAATATTTATTTAAACAAAATTCCAGAAAACTGAAAACACTACGCTTATATTCTACAGGTTTAAGTAATGGTACGTCTGTATAATATGCAATTATATTGTACATTCAGTGCAATAATTACCGCAGTGCTCACCGCATATTGCATGCCCGCACTTGACACAATATATCGTTGTCATACGCCTCAGACGACTTGGGCAATAATGACAGGCTTTACGTTTCTTCTCTAGGGGAAGCACACGTTCAGGTTCAGCAGTAATTTTGAGAATAGCCCCTATATCCTGGCGAAGATCTTTCCGTAAATTTGGGATTGTAAGTCTTTCCTTCGTCCATGGTCTGGCAAGTTGATGTGCTCAGTCAATAAAGTAGTTACAGCGGGACAGTGGTTTGACATTTGCTTTCAATTTATTATGGCAATATACAATATATGAATTAATACCAGCCATATTGAGAATGCCATAAAACATGCATAAGGGCCATCTTTGCGTTTTTCTGTTGCAACTGCTATTGCTACAGAGTTGATCAAACATATCAACGCCGGCTTTAGTTTGATTATAATTCAAAATGATAGCTGGTTTACCAGTCTGTGCACAGACTTCTGCCTCTTCATGAAGTGTTGAGAGAAGCAAAACAACTTTTCCTTTTTTTGGACAGTAGGATAATAATGTTTTCTTTTTGTCGAAACAAAACATAGAAGTAGCAGGGCGTCTTTCCTTAATTTCTAACAATTCTGCAGGAATCTCTTTTATTTTTCCGTAAAGTTCCTAAAATGGTTAACTTATAAGGATTTTGTAATAATTTATCAGCGTGGCCAACTGAAGTCAACATGTCAAGTCATGATGTTTTACATATTTCGATGAACATATCCCATACCTCACGAATAGCTGCGAATGCATCATCTTGTGCTTTTTCTCGTCTAGTTTGTTTATCATCGAATCGCAGGCAGTTGGTAAGAAATGCAAAGCGCTCAGAACTCATGCAAGCTCTATAAAATGTTCCGGAAATAGTAACATCAAACATTTTCTTGATATTGAGATGATTGTCTTTCTTTGCAGCAGCGAGAAGCAAAATTGCAAAAAACGCTTTCAATTCACTTTTTGTGACATTTGAAATAGTTGCTGTCGTTTCTTTATGGTTTAGGGATTGTCGAAAAATATCTTCATTTGTTCGCTGGAGTATAATATTCGTAATATCATCGGACAAAAAATGTAGAAAATGGTCTTCAGTTGTCAAGCACTCCTTTGCATTTCCTATGCTGCCAGGTATAAAATGAACTAAATTTCTGGCAGCTGTTTTTCTTGTTCTTGTGGGCAACTCTGCAGACCATCTGTGCCCGTTTTTTCCCTTTAGTCTGAGCTTCGTTGGAAGTAAAATTGATTCGTGTCTTCTTCTAGATTCTCCTACAACAGTGGATACTGGAACATTATCAGGGTCCTCGTCTTCAGTTTCATTGTCAACATCTTCAAATAGAGATTCAGCTGTATCAGCTACTGGATTAGAAAAATTGGATATGACTTTATAATTTTCGTCAGATTCGATATCACTGTCTGAAAGCTCCTCTTCTACTTCTAAGTTATCTGCCTCCCAATCACTGCCGCTATCTTCAAAAGGTTCAGGTTCACTATTTTCTACGTTCATAATTTTTTCAATTTCTTGTTGAATATCTTTTTCTGACAACGGACGGTTTTTATCCCCCTTAGAAGACATTTCTTGAAAACAAACATTATCGTAAGATAACATTGAAGTTAAATAACTAATAGTATGTATAATTACCTGTTATTTCCGTGAAAGAAAATGCACCACAATGTTAGAAATATACATTCGTCGAATAATTGGAATCTCACAACAAAAATTACGGTAACACTAATATGTCGTAAAATTTACGCCGCAGCACACAACATAAATATCGGCGTGTAAATTCACCAGCCACTAGCTTATGACTAAATTCGAAGATACTACGCAGGCGTGGCTGTTACAATTAAGGAAACTTTACGAAAATGGCCGACGTAGGGCGAGCGTCGTAAAATTTACGACGTATTAGTATTCCAGGGTTAACTATACTGATGGTACGACCTCCCTAGTAGACAACAGCTCCTCCTCTGTAGTGGATTTCATCTGCTTCCTGAAAAATGGAGAAAATATATAGATTTCATCTACAAGAAACTCAACATCGTCTGTTAGGGCCTTCGGTATGTTTTGGTTTGGGATGGTAGCTCCGACCTATCACGCGTATTTCTAGATCAAAAGAGAATACTGCGTACCAGGTTAACTCATTTATTTCGCATTTATCTGAGATTGATTTTTTTCTGTATGTATTTTTCAGGCTTTACTATATTGTAATTGTATTTTTCTATTGTCTGTCTTCGCAATCTAGACTATACTGTCCTGTCTTACATACAACATTTATTATTGTCATAAACTCTCTATTATTACGCCGTTTAGTTTGATGCCCAGAATACGGCGATTATAATTTTTAGTTATAATTTAAGTTGTTTATTGCGTAACTTGAGTTTGTTATTTCAATGTCGATTATTTGTTTTTATAGATTTTTCGTAATTGATATCACTTGTGTCTAGTTTTGGTCATCAACTATGTAAAAGTAAAAAAAATGTATTTACTGTAGTAGGATCTCTCAAAAGTTGAGGACTGCTAAAGTATTTTAGCATGTTGCTTTTAAAGCAATGAACTCAGTAATGAAACTCATAAACTATAGTAATTAATCAACTGTGATTGTATCGATAGAAGTATCTGACTCACATCTGCATCCATAATAAACTGGTCAAACTTAAAATTTTATATCATTACACCTTAAGTATTAAAATAAAAATAATAATTACAGTAATTTGGCGCGCAACGAGATATTTCCCAAATTTAAGCGCGGAATTAAAAAAAGGTGTAATTTTAAAGTTTCTTTTTAATAAGATCTTATCGCAAAGGCGGCTGCAGAATCGATTCTCGCACGTATGACTTTATTATGAATATAATTGCTTAATATCTGTTCACACATTCAGACTATCCATCTAATGATACGTTATAAATTTTAGGCAAGGTACGTGTTAATGGTTCCTCCATGCATGTATTTATAAGGCGATTTCGTGAGTAGCAAAAATAGTAATTTACCACTTAAGGTTTGTAACATCCAAATAGCTTTTTGTAAAGCACTTTATATCACGCTCGTGATAGATGATTATCTTCATTTAAATAAATCTATTAACTGGTTAGCACATTAGCTGATAAAGCGAAGCGCTAAATCGTACAAGTTAATTCAGCTATATTTTAGCTTTTTGTCGTGCCTAAATGAGGAGTTTAATTTAATAAATGATTTAGGAAGTGCGATCATTGGTGTCGGTTACGAAATGCTAGTTCTAGGAATTTACTAAAAGTATTAATGGAGCAAGAATATTTTATCTTTATGTATACCTATATATGATACCTATGACAAATCGCTTTAGTTTATATTTCTGCATAATCAAACATAATATTGATTGGTAGGAACATACTTTATAAATACTAGAAATACCTATATTGTTTGGACTATTGCAGCAATAGCACGTGTTGCAGCTGTAGGTATTATAATAATCATGTTTATTTAAAGTCAAAATTGTTCTTTTAAAATAGTAAATCCCGAATTTTAAAAATTTTTTCATTCCTTTTCGATATGATAAAATCTGTGTTGATGTATGTGTCAACATGGACTTCCTGTTGTGTCGGATTTTAGGTTTGTCATACCTCCTATAGAGTCTACAAAATTTCAGTCGTTTATTTATCATTTCCATTGCTTCCTTTGATTTGCATCTCAACTCTCGCTGGTTAGGCGAACTATCGAAACGATTGTTTTCCTCGTCTTCAAGTTGTGATATTGTTTTGTTTCATTCACTCGGATTTAATATGCGAATCTCATTTATGACTTCTGTGAACGGTTTTCTGTCTTTTATATTATTTCTTCTTTGTTGATCATTTATAGAAAATTCGCCAATTTAACTGCTGCATTTGCCGCACACATTTCTTATAATTTGAAGCCGTTTAGGCATTATGTGTTTAGATTTGTAGTGGCAATTCGGTATCTGTTGGGCAGAAAGGCAATTTTTATTTAGTTATAGTTAATTTTGAGAATTAAAATTAGTTTTGAATTGTTTTCTTGTGTAAATATTTATTAACTAATCTGTATATTTGAATTTTGGAAGTAGAGTGTATAGTTTTTAAATGTTCTGCTTGTAACGTCATGTGACAAAAAGGTGGTCGCCAGGGTATATAAAGACATCATTTTCACTGTTAAAAATGAAAATCTTTTTCTTCTCTTCTTTCCTGATCGTTCTGCTGGGACCGAGTAGCGCTGGTCAGTAGGAACTCCTTGTGGAGGAGCCGAGTGTAAATATTGGCCTGCATATCTATTCGTTCTGACCGTTCTGCTGGGACCAAATAACGTTGGTCAGCAGATGCTTCTCCGTATCCACACTCCAACCGCTCTGCAGGGACCGACTCATATTGGCCAGAGGAAACCCTTTTGAAGAAGCCAAGTGGAAACGTTGATCTTCACATACGTACTCCAACCGTTCTGGTGAGGCCGAGTAACATTGATGAGGAAGAATTAGAATACTACCTGTTTGCAGCGATCCTCCGAGTGCCTGCTTCCGTAACATTATTTCGATTGTACCTGTTTACATGAGATAATTGTATTTTGCTATTGACCATCATCTGTATATATATTGCATTTTGTTTTATTTGTATGTGTAATAAAGCATTAATTCTTCTTTTCCTGTCCACGTGTGTAACCTGGAATTTTTTATATTTTGAAATTTATAAATGTATGTATATAATAATTGAACTCTACCTATTTCATTTCCCTACCGCCAGGATCTAGCTTCGTCGATTGAACGTTACTAGCAATTATACAGGCAATTTTTAATGATAATTAATTTCCGAAATTGTTGTAAACAAACGCTAGCTGTCAAATGGGAGATTGTGATAAAGCGTCACCCACCGGATTCCTATCGTACTAAGGGTAGAGATGTGTTGTTACCAGCGATCAATGTAAATTGTTAGAGATTTTTTTTTAATGTGTGGTGGGTGCTCAGTTGCAGTAAACTCTTAACACTTTGACTACAAAGGTAAATGTGCGTGTATATCTCCATGGTCCCAAACCTGTATCTTTGAAAATAGATTTGCTAAAATGCTCATAATATCCCAACGTTCCATATAAAGGCTGCTAAATACATTTTCTCGTTCTTTACAGCCCGTAGAATCTGAATAAACAATTGCAATGGAACCAGAGTAATTTACATCGTGTAGAAACACAATTCAATGCGGTGCCAATATATAGAAGTGGGCTCTGGTGGAAGTCTGCTGTGTTCAATATAAAGGCCGTTGCGAGTCAAAGTGTTAAGCTGTATCGCTTGTTTGACCATCACAGCAACTCTCGTCGTATAGTTTTTGTGTGTGTATAATTGTGTTCAAGTGCCGCGCTGTTACTCACTTTGCTCCCAACAGCGAATGCTAAGTCGATCCGAGAAAAATGTCACCGTCCTTCTAGAGAATTGATACATAAAAAGGAAGATTTTAACGTATGTGACGATTATAAGCCAATTTATATACTCTCGGCAATATCTTTATTGCAAACAGAACAACAGATTACTTCGAGAAACGGATTTTTTTTTGCTCAAATCAACATGGGTGTAGAAAGCCCAAAACTATGACTTCTGCAGGCGTAGAAAGCACAAAACTCTGACTTCTGCATTAATGTCTATTTTATTTAGTTCAACAAGCCCTGGACGAGCATCAGATGGCTCGGTTAAACTTACTGGACCTGAATAAAGTATTAGCATCTACCACATCGTCTTCTCTAGACGTTAAATACAAAGTACCACAAGGTTCCATTCTACGCCCGTTGCTTTTCCTGATATATGTCAACGATCTGCGTTCAACAGTGACAAAGGTACAACAGCTTTATGCAGACGACTCATGATACTAACTAAAGCAAGTGATATAGAAGAGCTTAACAAAGGAAATGCGAAGCGCATAAGTTTGGTTTACAAACGACAGCCTAGAAAAGAATGACACCAATACTGAATCAATTGTGTTTAGCACGTATAGGTGTCATGTAGAGGCGAATACTAAGTTTTTGGGTCTGCATATCGATAGTGAATTAAGTTGGGATCATCAAGTGGCCTCCATGTGCAACAGATTAACATTCACAATCTAAATGATAGGACGACTTAAGAAGATTATAACATATGAAGCAGCAAGAATCTCTTACTTTAGCTGCTTCCATTCAGTAACATTATATGGAATCCTTCTCTAGGTACATTCGTCAGGCTTTGAAAGACTCTTTCGTCTATAATGTTATCAACAGCGAGACAGTTGCAGGACATATTTTAAAACGCAGGGCATACTAACATTTCCAAATGTTCGCCTAAAACTCAACATGATGTATCTGTTATTAAGGATAATGGTATTGATATTCAAGATCCTTACATAATTTCTGATGCCTTTCTTAGACACTTCACTATTGTAGGTGGTGGGAACTGTGATATAAGCACTGCTACATAGCACAGCCATATAAATAATAATCGAAATAGCTTGTATTTATTACCTACCACGGGCGGCGAGATAGGTGGAATAATCAACGAAATTGCTTCTAAGTCATCATTTGGCATAGATGGTATTCCAACGAGCATTATGAAGATATCTAGTAGATTTATCGAGAAACCAATTGAAAGTATTGCCGACTCGATGTTGTTGGAATGTGTGTTTCCTGATGAATTGAAGCATGAAAAAGTTGTGCCCATTTATAAGAAGGGTGCTAAGAATAATGTAGATAATTACAGACCAGTTTCTTTGCTGCCTAGCTTCTCTAAAATTTTTGAGAAAGTTATATACGCGCGACTGTACAGTTTTCTTAAAGCCAACTCCGTCCTAAGCTTCTCGCAATATGGTTTCTTACCTGGTAGTTCATGCGAAAAAGCTATTTTTAATTGTGTCGAATCAATTTTGATGGCATTGGACAACAAAGCGAAAACATGTGGATTGTATTTCGATTTTAGTAAGGCGTTCGACACAATCGACCATGAAGTATTGTATAGCAAACTGGAGAGATACGGAGTCCGTGGCAACGCATTAAAATTAATAAAATCTTACCTGTCAAATAGAACTCATCGTGTCTGCATTTCAGCCATGGAGAACAATACCAGGACGTGTGTTTATTCCTCTGCATTGCCAATTTTACAGGGTGTACCGCAGGGATCAATTTTAGGTCCCCTTGTATTCTTAGTTGACGTAGTATGACTCTGGATTGCAGATTAAAATGGCAAAACCATACTGAATTATTAGCTAAAGAATTGGCTAAATTTTATTACGCCATTTATAAAATTAGAAATTCAGTAGAAGTCAATGCTTTGAAGGCATACTATTACGGTCACATACAATCAAGGCTGTCCTACGGCATAATGTTTTGGGGGGCTGCTGCGGGTGCTCGTCAGGTTTTTCTGATGCAGAAGAGGATCGTAAGGGTGGGCGAATCTAGTAGATCGTCGTGAGACCCTTGTTTAAGGCACTTAATATACTTCCACTAGCATCTTTATATATATTTTAAACTATTCACATATTATTTTAAGAACCAAAACGTTTATGTTCGCAATGTTGATGTATCCTGCATTATGGTAACTAGACATTCGCAGGATCTTGCTATACCTTATCACAATTCATCATTATACGAACATGGAGCCTATTACAAATCTACAGTGACATTTAATGCACTGCCGAGAAATATGAAAGACATAAAAAATTTTAAAACATTTCAACAGTCGTGTCGTCACTTTTTAGAAAATAATTCTTTCTACAGCTTCGAGGGATATGTAAGTGATGGGGCCAGTGCTTCGTAACGGTGTGTTTCTGGGCTTTGTCTGTTGCGATGACTGCGCGTCATGCGATCTGTAACTGTGTGTTTGTTATAGTTGTTCTAGTTTTTCTTTTGTTTTTTGTACATACTCTTGTAATCTCTATTACATTTGTACATATTGACAATTGCCCTTGTCTGTATAACTTTATGGCAAATATATTATACTATTATTATTATTATTACATGTATACATAATTGTCGGGCTCGTAGCCTAGTGGCTTGCACACTTGCCTCGTAGTGCGGCAGTACCGGGTTCGAACCCCGGTGCTTCCTTTCTGAGTTTGGTTTTCTGTAGTTTTCCAAATTCCAAGGCAAATGCGGAAAGGTTACATCTTAAGTCGGTCTACAGCCGCAGGCGTAATAATAACTCATGGCCAGCCGATGCCCCCTGTAATTGGCGCAAGCTGTTGGGGGATGCTAAGGCATGAATTATTATTATTATTATTATTATTATTATACTGTTTTAATATACATATGTGTATATGATTGACATGTTTGAAATAAGTGCCATGACAGCACCATACCATCAATATGGTACGGGAGGAAGGGTGTAATTGCGAGTCCCTTATCATCGTATAAATCTAAATTTATAAAAACCACATAATATTACATTTTTTTTATCTGCGTTTGGATTTTTTATTACTTAAAAAAATGTGTAATTTACTTCCTTTTACCCCAGTATTGAAGGTTACCTATTTCGTATATATGTACTATCGCGAGCAGTTTAAACGACTCAAACTGCCATAAAACGTATCTATTGTAGGCTTTCCTTACTCAGAGCAATATTTAGGTAAATATAACTGGGCAACTATAATAAGCCGTATAGCCGCAGGTGGGAGGGTAGACACTATCTAAAAGAAATTTAAGCGAAAAGAATTATGAATATATTTGACATGAATATGATGTACTGAGCGAAGGTAGACCGTACTCAAATTAATTGAATAAGAGAAAATGTCATCATTTTTCGCAGGGAAAATATTGATCTAACAACAATTATTGCAAAAATTATAAACTTACAGATTAGGACACGTAATTATGGAAAGAATTTAATATTATTTTATTAGTATGTGGTCAATGTTTTAATAGAAACAGCCGATAATAGATAACGTATAGAAATATTATGTGATTAACGTCTTTTTACAAGGAGTCTCAAATTAAACAAGGTATACTTCTGATACAAAAATATCTCTTATTTCTTAACCTTTTGTGAAATTTTATTTAAAATGTCGGTTTTAATTGAAATAGTACTTATAAGGTACATTTACAACCAATTCAAAGTTACGAATTAAGCTTCCGAGTACGCATGAAATTGGAAAGTTGCATTTACAACCACGTCTTGAAGTGTTAAACAAACATTTTGCAACTTAATTAATTAATTAATTAATGTATATAAAGTGTCCAAGGTCAAGTGCACCAAGTTGGCAACGCCAGATTTATTTTGGTCAGACTGTAATATTGCCTACTGCCTACCTTGACTGGATAACTTCATTCTTATTTTGTTTAGTTGTCAAAAATGAAAATTTTCTGTCAAGATTATCCATCACCGAAATGATTACTTTTTTTCAGAAAAACCAAATACTAATCATCATTAAATTTACTAAATAAACGCAAATCCTGATAGAATCACTAACAAAAACGTAAATGCCATATTGACAGTGAAAACTGACAGTAGTAGGAGGGGTTAACTCTAACCTGTTCAACACATAGGTCCAACATATGAAACTAAAACTGAACTATTTTTCATCGAAAAAGGGATTTTTTTGTTGCCAACCCGGTGCACTTCGAGTTGGACACTATGTATTTTCTATTAGTAATAAGCTGTTGTGCCAACATAATAGATGTGGATTACTGTTCAAATGTTAATTTGACAATCTATCTTGACAGAAGGTAAATATCTGTCTAAGAGTATCAACCAATCACAGCAGCTGATTTCCAAGTCGATGTTTAGCGAGACCAAGCAACGAAGTGCGAGTTTGCAATGAATTTCACTTCGAATTTCGTGCCAAAGTCTGCTCTGAAGTTGTTGTAAATGTGTCAATTTAAAACGTATTATTTTAACTGTCAATTATCGAATTTTGAATTGGTTGTAAATGTACCTTAATTTACTGACATTAGTAATACAAAATTTGATGAAGAAATGTATTTGTTTATAGATGCACGTTATGGTTATGTAAAAGGAGATTAATGATAATATTTGTCGGTGTTTGTTTTGCCGGGTACTTAAGAACTTTAAACGTTTGTATAAATACGACAGTTGTATTAATTTAATAAGAATTTAAAGCCAATATTAGTTATTTCTTAGTACAATTTGCACTACTGAAGTAAATTCAATATAATTTCTTTGTAAAACTAATTGTCAACCGTTAAGTACCTGGAAAATGTTTAATTTAGACCAGTCAGATGCCGTGTAATACGTTTTCAATTGTCTCGTGCAATAAAATGTTCCTAAATCAATTGATAATTACCTTAGATATATTTCGCCCTATTAAAAATATAATAAATTAATATATATTCAGAAATAAATATTTGTTTAAATTGATATTTAATTTTAATCATTTCTTAATGTTTTGTAAACATTGTTTTTCCTTCATCAGATTTCCTATAAATACAATAGTAATATTATATATAAAAATATATTTTAAACTTGCACTGCGTATGTATATTCTAGACATAATATCAAACAGAGCGAATTTCGTCAATAAATACGAATCATATTATAATCATGAAGGATGTATTACAACCATCATAGGGTATATAATTTATTGCGAATGTTTCTACCTGCTTGTTATCGCCCCTAATTACAGTCGCCCAGTGCTACTTGTCAAATGTTTCGAGAAGCTGTATACGGCCATAACGCTTGAAGTGTGAGTCGTTTAAAATGCTCGCGATAGTACATACATACATACATAGGTATAAGTAAGTGTATTATAAAAAGTATTCATAAACGCCTGTAAGATAGCATGAGACAAAAAATATATTCGATATCCGTATTTCAAAATATCTATATGACATGCTACAGGCGCATCGATTAAGTTGTCGTGTCAGAGTTTAGGCGGCCGACAACGCATTCGCTGTCGTAAAGGGAACTTGTAAGCCGTATATCATTATTTTAGGATTTATATGCTCTAGTTTCTCGGCTACACAGCGATGAGTATCTATTTTTTTTATAGAGAAAACAGAAGAAGCGTCAAGCGAACGTAGTTTCGGCCGGTTCACGTTAAAATGTTATTCAAAGCTTTTTGTAGCCATCCAACTATTTCCTCAACGTGTAATAGTACAGAGAATAAATGAACATACATACTTGTGTTCGGGTGAGAAAAAAATGACCCGAATTTTTCAACTACGCGAGCATACAAGAGGCTAAGGAGAATAGTGTGTCGGTAGTAATTGTTATATTTTTCGCTTGGAAGTTTTTTTCTGCTTATTAGACGTAATTTCGATAATGCTTGTGTAAAGTGTAGAAAATAAGCCTTCTAATAGTGTTCACGTAATAAACAAAGAATAAATTTCAACGCGCACCAGACCTGTAAGACAAATGATACATTTGTCGTTAGAGTGACTTATTTCCTGCCGAATTAAAACTGAAATGGTTATCTTTTATATAGAAATGGAAGTACGAGACACATGTACGAAGGTGCACATGTGGTCCAAATGAAATTAGTCATATTAATTGAGGTTTAAACATTCTGTAAAATTGATCCGATAAATGGAAAACTATAATGCAATTTAAAGAGGTTAATAACACTAAATTTATTTGAATGAGAATAGATATTTATTTAACGCTTCATCTTCAATTACAAACTTGAACGGTAAACAGTTTATAAAATTATTCAATATTTTATTCATGGTTTATACGTCATTAAGTAGTTTGTTTATCAAAGAATGCCGCTGGATATAATTATCACATTACATACATAGCGTAAGGAACATATAGCAATAGGAATACATAAAAACGCAAATCCAACTTGAGGATAATAGAAAATTAAAGAAAATTATACAGCATTTAACATTATTGAATACAAAAAAAAAATGGTGAACAGTAATATGTTGAGAAAGGAGATTCTTTAGAGTAAGCTTACAAATGATTGGTTATCGTATGTAAAGAGGTAGGCAGATATGGTGACTATCCAACTGTCACTGCTGTGAAGAAGAGGTGGAGACAATAGAACATAAATTTCGCACATAGTGAAAGCTACCGTCCGTACACAAGGATATACAAACAGGTAGACGCGGTGATCAGCCATCACATTTGAAACGTCGATGTAACGAACTGTGTGGTTTAAATCAGTAGGTATGTACCGGTACGTGTGAGAAAGTTTGCTACTTATGTAAAAACCATAAATTATATAATATTGAAGTTAATGGCGTCGGTACTGTTATTATTTTACGCGATCTAGGTGTTAAAATTTCATATAAAGTTATAAAGTGCGATTACTAATAAAATAGTGAATATATTTGCAATAGTAGTTAATAATAATGAAATGTAATTATTGATTATATAAAAGAATATTCTAGATTAAGTTAAATTTATCATTTATTTTATTCAAATCAACTGAAATATCTCTTTTAACTATACTACTAGACTATTTTATTTTGTAAAATTTTTTTCGTACTGCAAAGGAACATTTACCAGTTCTGTATTGATCTTGGGTAATACCTTCGGATTCCATTTTCCAGATTTCTCTTATTCACATTCAGGATAAACGTGGAAGTTGTTAAACTGTTGCACGTCTTTTGAGATGACGAGGAGTAAGTCAATTCGGAATTTTCTAGGAAAACCCTTCTAAGCATATTGGAGTATTGATTTTTCTAATTGAAAACTGCAAATGTTTGTCAGTTTTCTACATTTTGTTAGGAATAGGCTGTTGCTGAAGTTCTCTTTAGTAACTCTTGTTCTAATTCAGAGTCTTGTTCGCACTCTTCTATCTAAGGTCGTCCTCACTGCCATCTTCTTCGTCATCTGGAGCATTATTTTGGTCTTCCTCCGTGTCTAACTCCTCCCACAATCTTCGTAGTCGCATAAAGATACAGGAAAAATAGTTGGAGGATGGTCTGGAGGGTTAATGCATAATCCACTCAAGTTTACTATTTCAGCCAGATTGGTAATTACTAGTTTATAGTAATTTGTTGATATCTAAATAGATCAGCGGTTGTTGACAATTTTCACAACTTCCAGAAAGCACTTGGGGTAATTTTAGCACTCTAGACTACATGTGCAATTGTTTGATTAGGAAACATCTATACTGTCTGCGCGAGTAGTTATTATTACTTCAATAACATCGCGAGTTTTCTCCACACAAAACCAAGAGGAGTTCATTTCTTTGGGTCGTCATTTAAAAATTTCATGAGTGCATTAGAAAAATTAGTACTTATTACGAAAAATGACCAACAAAGGAATGGTTGGTATTATTCAAACCCAAAATCATTTTTGATATGCAGACAGAATTGAGATTTCTTTGTTAATTAAATCTCTAAATCTATAAAATTTTTCTTTTACTGAGGAGTTACAAGCCAAATATTTTTATTACAGTCGGAGAACACACCTAGATGTATGTAGGTATATACGTGTAGAGTGATAGTATTGATGCAGTCATTAATTTACGGCGTACTGCCACACTAAAATGACTTTTTTAATTTGTTTCGTCAACCGAAGTTGAGACTTCTCTCCTGGTTTGCCCAATATATTTTTGATTACAATCGTTACAATTGGTTTCGTAAATGCCTGACCTTTCTAAAGGTTGTATTTTATCTTTAGGGTTACCGATGAGACTTCGTAAACTAGTCCCAGAAATGTAAACAATTCTGAGATCTAGCTCTTTGAAGACTTTACTCAAACCTTGAGTAATAAAGGGAGTGTAAGGGAGGGTCACAACGATTGAAGCTTTAACACCCTCTCGAAAAGTCGTAGATTCCTTCACAGTTTTCTTATAATTAAACTTCCTAATTAACTTATAGATATGCTGAGGCTGGAAACCATTAAACTTGGCCGTATCTTTTATAATTTTAAGCTCTTTCTCATACCTCGCCTTGTTCAAGGGAAAAGTGAGAAGTCTGTGGACCAACAAATTCAGGCTTGCCATTTTGTGTTGAAAACAATGATGGGAATCTGAAGGAATGTGCCGAAGTGTACTGGTTTCCTTTCTATACACCTCAAACTCTGATCTATTGTTATTTCTAATTACTAAAGTATCTAGAAAGGGTAGCTGACCGTTTTCTTCTCTTTCACAAGTGAACTTTATGGTTTCGAACCGATTATTTAATCTATTGAGAAAATCATCAATATTACATTTTTAGTGTCAAATATAGCGAAAATGTCATCCACATACCTCAACCAAACCCTAGTAAATTATTCGCTCTCAGATTCTAAATCCTTTTCAAACCGGCTCACGAAAAGGTTAGCCAAAAAGGGCGAGGGCAAGGAGTTACCCATTGCCGTTCCTTCCAGCTGTTCATAAAAGCTCCCGTTGAATTGAAAATTGTTCTGTTTCATACAGATGTCAGTTAAGCGAATATATTCCTGGGCACATTGTTGACTCAAACTAGTTTGAAGTAACAAGTCCTCGAGGTATGTCAAGGTGCCTGGAATCGGTACACTAGGAAAGAGAGAACTAACATCAAATGAAATCAATATTTCACCCTCTAGCAAGTGAAAATTTTGAATTTCTTTAATAAATTCTAACGAATTTTTTACTGCAAAACTAGGTTGCTGTATTGGCAAATTATTAAATTCATTGGTCAGCCATTTGGAAACCTTATAGCTCGGTGCGTCAATTGCCGAAACAATTGGCCTTACCGACTTGCCATGTTTCTGAATTTTAGATAAACAATATGTATATGTAATTTAGGGATAACAGGATTGGAAACATGTAGCTTACGTCTAACATCGGCAGTAACAAGGTTGTTACAAGCTTTAAACACGTTGTTGACGTCTCTAATCATTTTCGGTAAAGGATTTTTTGAAATTGACTTATAAGGATACTTAACAGGTGATTAACCCGATCATAGTAGTCCTCTTTATCTAAAATAACAACCTTGTTCCCTTTGCCAGCTTTCAAATAAAAACAATCTTTTTCCCGCAAAGTTTTAATGATTTTAATGTTTTCGGATTTCTGATGTGATTTATAGGATATCAAATTTTTTGAAATAGTATGTTCGCAGGCCTCCTTAACGAACTGTTTTGTGTGCTCAGGAAACCGCTGGATAGAGGATTCTATCCCAGCAATAACCCACTCAACATTCGATTCACGAGTCTGCAAACCAAATTTCAATCCCTTATTCAAAAGATTAAGTTCCCGTTCACTAAAAATTTGCGAGAAATGATTTTCTGTTATGTGGTATTCATGGTATTCATCGGAACATGATGTTTATTTTTTGAAAAACAACCTAACTTTCTTAATTTCCTATCATGAGAGAATTTCTTATTCTGAACCTTCCTATCGATTGAAATAAACATGCTCCGTTGAAAGTCACACCATAGTTGATATTCAACATCATTAAGATCTAATCTTAAAAATTTCCAAAATTGGTAAGCTTGAATCTCAAGTTTACCGGGTTGGGCAAAAAGATATTCGATTTCTGAACGCAACCATTTTTCTTTCGCGTAACGAATGACTTTATCGCTATTTTTGCAATTATTCGAAACAATAACATTAATAAAGTTTGGAAAAACAAGTTTTCAGAAGTCTAATATCTTCGCTAATAAACCTAATTTTAGCACTAACCGTATGGTATAAGTTCTGATCCTGGGACCTGGTAGCCATATTGCGAAGTTTTTCACTGGATCTCTTGGTGCAGAAGTAGAACACTAAACAGTGTTCCACTTCTTCGCATTATGCCACTCATTTAGCAGCACATTCTACAGGGGCTTTTTTCTTCTTCTTTCTATTTTTACGTCTCAAGCAGCATTTTGTATTCCGACGAACCCACGTTCGAATTGAGCGTCGCTGACGTGCGAATTTTGATTCACCGATGACGTGGTGAATCTCAACTCGAGCAGTGCATCCAACCACGCCATATTCACCACCAGCAGGGTATTTTGGCATGGGGTGCAATACGTGGATGTCTGCAGCGTATACAGCAGACGATGACGGGTCGCCAATAAGGAGGCAAGTTGAAGCAGCATGATTGACCATCATTGGCGCTACCATACAACGACATACTGACCCCATGTCTCGTGGTGTAGCGATGGTACATGCACTGCTCGCTGGAGATTACTTTGCTACCAAATTTTATTGCAGATTATACAGTGCATGCTCGCAATTATATCTAACGTCGGGCGTTGGTTTTCACGACCGTTATTTACTGCGTTGAAGTCTTTCGGTTGTTATCACGTAGATAAGTGTGCATCTGACGTTTTGCTTCTTCAGGAGGTTAAAGGCTAAAATGCAAGTCTTTACAAGTCTTCGGAAGAAGATTCCACGTAATAAGGTGCAAGTAAAACAATAATAATAGAGTCCACTAATTTAAAACAAAACACTATTATTATATTATTACTATTTTAAAAGTATATATTTATATGGGAGCAGTTCAGCACATTTTATTCTGATTTACTGTATTAGGTCGATGCGGTTATTTAAGTAGATTTAATTGTTCATAATTTCAGAGTAGTTTTAAATTACAGTAGTAAATACTTATGATCATTTTCGCGAAGATGATGTTGTAACGGTACAGACAAAAATTACAAACGAAAACAATTTTGTGTTTCATTATTTGTTTTTATTTATGCGAGCTTGGCAAATGATTGGTTGTTACCTCCAGCAGTCATTCCTATTTGTCTACCGCAGGTATCAATTTCTAATTAAACATTATTTATGCGTTATTATCGAGAGAATGCTAACAATACGAACCCAATGCGCTAGGCGCCTCCGGCGATTGTATTGAAGATTTCCTGTTCTATTGAATTTTCTCCTCAATTATTGTTTTAACAGCCATTGTCATTATATTTGGATATCTGCACGTATATATTGTTTCGACAGTTTATATTTTGTATGTGGGCGGTAAGCCATAGGTCACGACCCAAATGTTATAATGTTAATTTTACTATGCATAGCTTTTTCTACGGAAGCCTAAGGAAATTAAAGAATAAAAGAAGTAGAAATTTATCGAGTTTACATATTTTCGAAATCTCGCGCTCTGTGCTTTTTAATTAAATTACAGCCAGTAATTAAGATAGTTCTCTCTCGAGTTTTAATCGATAAGCCGCCGAAAATTACTTAATTGCTCCAACAAATTGATTTTTTAATTATTTTACCGTACCGCGTAAAATTTATTCTGCTATTGAGTTACTTCACACAGTTGATTATTTGTTTTTAATTAAAACCGATATGTTTCAAGCTGCACTACATTCTTAAATCTTTAGCTTGGTTGTTGTATCCAATATAAATTGCTATTCTATATCATTTAATTATATCTCGGCTTCTCAATTTTAATTTTGTACTCAACTACTACACCATTTTCATCTTCAACACTTCGTTGCGTTGTTTTTAAAATTTAGATGAAATGTATTATTACTTTATTTGTTCGGGTGATGAGTTTCTACATAAAGTAATGATTCAATAAATTGTAAGTGCTTCAGGTCAGATTTGATAAGTTTTCTGTAAGGTTGCCTAGTTTCCTCGTCAAGGATTGTGCTGGTGCTTTAGGTGAACCATTTTGTTTTCTGTTTAATCTAGCATTAAGTACGTCTGTATTTCCTGACCGCTGGCGCTGGAAGATTACCAGACTAACTCCTGTCTTCAAGAAAGGCGATGCTGATAGAATTGATAGCTACAGACCCATTCGATAATAACGTGCTAGTTGATGAATTTAAAACAATAGGGTTTTTTTAACCCAAATTAGCTTCACTTTTTTGCTCATATTATAAAACATTTTATATCAAACTTGGATCATACATCTAACCCATTCTATCCACCCTCCGGTGTTCCTCAAGGAACTAATCTGGGACCACTACTCTTGTTGCTTTTTAAAAATGACCTGTCACTGTGTCACCATATCGTGGCAAAAAAGTATTGTTTGGAGTGTCTTCTCCTTATGATTGTGAACATCTACTGCTATTTATTTATCTGAATTGTTTATGGAGCATCTCTGGCAAAAGTTCGGCAGTAGGCGGTAAGTATGGAAGTATTTCAGTTTTCCTTATACCTTTTCTCCATTGTTGACATACGAGGTCTGGCTCAAATAACGAGACTTTCCAATGAAAATGCTGCTCTTCAATGACTCTCCTCCCCTCGCCAGACACCGTTCCATTCGTTTTTTCCACTGGTCAAAGCAATGCTGGAAGTCTTCTTTTGTTGTTCTTCCTAAATGCTCTTTAAGAGCTTCGCCGATTATCGCTTCACCTCTTCCATCGACTCGAATCGGGTTCCTTTTAAGGCAGACTTGAGCTTCGGAAACAAGAATTAGTCACAGGGTGCTAAATCAGGCGAGTTCGGCGTTCGGCTACCACCGTTTCTTACGAACACGCTCTCGCAGTGTTGCTAAAATGGTTAAATAGTTAGATTGGTTTACAGTTTCACCATCTGCAACCCATTCAATAATCAGAATGCCGCTGATGTAGAAAAAAATACGATTAGCATGGCTTTAAATTTTGATTTCTACATCCTTGCTTTTTTCATTTTTTGACAATGCAGGAGTTTTCCAGTGTATTTTATTGCCGCTTCAACATCATATTGGTATATCCAGGTGTTATCGTAATTGATGATGTTTTCCATCAATTCAGGGTTTTCATCTAAGCACTCAAGAAAATCAGTGCAGATCTGTTGGTGAACGAGCTTATGGTCGGGGGTCAAATTTTTTGGGGCCAACTTCACACAGACTATGTTCAGGTTGAATTCATCATGTGAAATTTTTCGTTTCTTTATCGGCGTTTACAGTCTCAGCAATCATCCGAATACTTACATATTCGACGATCTCAATTTCATTAATTTTATTCACGATTTGCGGTGTTGAAACAGACGCAGGTCGACCTGGACGTTGGTTATCTTCGGTGCTCTCTCGGCCTTCAGAAAAGCTTTTATGCCATTCGAAAACACGTGCACGAGGTAGAGAATTCTCACCATAACCTCTTTCGACATTTTATAGTCCTCAGTCGAAGTTTTTTTTTTTAATTTAACGAGACATTTCACATTGATCCGTTGCTCGTGTTTTTCGTCACACATTGTTATCGGCACAAGAAAAAAACACGTTCGTTTCTAATCTCTATAGAAAAAATACTACTACAGCGACATAAACGTGTTTTCGTACTGGACTAGAAGACACTTCCGGCTATACAGCGCTGCATTTGTTTTCCTCCCTGCCCGTGTAGAACGCCTTCTGCATACACAGTCTCGTTATTAAATAGCCAGATCTCGTATTCTGATGGAAGACTTCGACGTGCTTATAACTTACAGCTTCGCAATTTCTAGGAAAAAATTCCTGGTGTGAGTGTAGGAAATGGATCCTTAGAAACAGATTTTGGGATCTCTGCATCTCTTACAAATTATGATCAATATGACCACCATTATTAAGTAAACATGACAATGTGTCGATTTTTCTCTTCATATGCTTGAATACATTCTGCAACATTTCTGGACTAATTTCGCCTATTGCTATTCTCAAAGTTTCCTCCAGTTCATCTAATGTGTGCAACCGATTTCGAAATATTTTATTCTTCAAACAACCAAACGGAAAGAAATCTATTGGGGAACTTAGAGGCCATCTGTTAGTGCTAATAAGGCAATTGTCATGAAATTCTTCTAGATAATCAATACTATGTCTTGAAGTGTGGCAGTAGTATTATCCTGTTGAAAGAAATCTGCAGTTATCTTGTCATTGTGCAATTGTTCTATAAACTTATTTAGAATTTGACGATAATTTGCAGATGTAATTGTCCTATAATTCTCGTTCGTGACATACCAACCCACAGGCCAATTTTCAGAGGGTGTAGCTGTGTCTCGTGGTAGATTTTCAGCTGGCTCTATACCATAACTTTGTGAGTTTACTTATTACGATAAATAAAACCATGCTTCATCGGAAAAAAAAACGATAAACTTAGCAGCTTGTCATCTCTTAAATTTGCATTGAACCATTGACAATAATCTGCACGCTTGTATAATCCAATGCAGTTCTGGCACAACCGATGTTTTATATGAGTGATATTTGTGTAATTTGTTACATTATGTGAAACAACTAGACAAAATAATAATAATAATAATTCGTTTATTTCGACCACACTGCAAATACACAATTTCCTTCTCTTATTACATATAACATATGTGGAAAGTAACGTAAGTATACATAAACAGATACCACACACATTAGTCATTCAAGCAGCCGTGGGCAAAACTCAGGGCAGCATTCAGAATTGGCGTACGCCATCTGCTCTTCCAAACCACCCTGTAAATGCAAACAAGATTGAAATTACCTCAAAGAAAACACAAATTTCCTATATCTCAGTAACTCTATTGCCACCACTCCACTGCCAAACGCCAAAGCTACCACCCAAAACCGAGAGATACACACTGCTGTCGCTGCAGTTCGCACAGACAACCCGCCCAAACCGCTGAACAGACAATCGCCCGTACTTATGTATAACTGAATTGTAATGCTTAGCTATATTGTGGGAGAAGCCCCTCTCAAAGAAGGATGTCGAATGAACCGGCGGAGTCAGAGCACCCTTAAATCTAACATTTAAATTATGTACGTCAGTACGGAACGTAACCTTGTTATATAAATATTCAGGGGTTTTGCTCAAGAGCAGTTTATGACAGAATACCAAACAGTGTAACCTTCGCCGATTCGCCATATTTAACCAACCAATATCAGCCAATTTATGGGAAACGCGCTGTCTGCGTCTTAACCCAAATATTAATCTGATACAACAGTTCTGTATTAGTTGAATTCTACGCGCAGTAATAGCATCAATGCAGTGATGATAAACTATATCAGCATAATTAAAATGAGACAACACCAAAGCATCCGACAGTAACACCTTGACCCTCCTTGTTAACAGAAACCTGTGAGCATAAAGAACTTTAAGCGCCCCGAAAGCTTTACGAATACCATTATTGATATGCTCTCTGAATCGTAGTGCATAGTCAAAGGTGACACCCAGGTTTCTACTTACATCAGCAACCGAAAGCACCAGACTTCCAACAAGTACTCTAAATTTCTGAACAACATCCGGTCTATTTTTTGATCTGTCAAATATCATTACGGTAGATTTTTCCGGGTTAATTCTGAGAGCATGGCGTTCTGCAAACAGAAGCAATGATGCCAAGTCGCTATTCAGTCTATCCAGAGCCCCATCTACATCTGCTTCCACAAATGACATGTAAAGTTGAGTGTCGTCCGGAATGTTATGCAACTGACAATACTTCACACTATCACTCAATTTAGCTAGATACAGAGTAAACAGCAACGGCCCGAGAACCAGGCCCTGCGGGACTCCACGAGTTATTCGACGCATTTGACTGACACTGTCATGCAAACGCACAAATTGAAAACGGTCAGACAAGTAGTTGGCAATAAGCCGAACAGCAGCGGGATCAAAGCCCAAATAATTCAAAACAGAGTACAAGATGTCGTGACTTATAGTATCAAATGCTCTGGAGAAATCGAGCAACACAAGCGCAGTAATCTTTCTCGAATCCGCCGCCGCACAAATATCATCCACAATATGCAACAAAGCTGATGAACAACTATATCCGCGACGAAAACCAGATTGATTTGAAGGAAATAGATGAAATTTCTCCAACTAGAACCGGATCTATATCATGTATACCTGTTTGTTAAGCCAATTGTCGTAATAGCTTTCGCGGATTCGGATCAAGACGAGCTCGATTGTCTCCAACTACTTCTTCATTAAGAACCATCCTACGGCCAGGGCTTTTTCTTTCGAAACACTGCCCATATCTCTAAAACGCTCTACTGTTCTCAAAAGACGTCGTGATAGCGATTCAGAATCCAGGTCGATATCGGGAAATTTGTTGGTTAAATCGTCAATATATATTGAATATTGACCACTTGGATCATGTTCCCCACGTCGGAAATATGAGTCCAAAAGAAACTTCTTTTGGTCCAAACTGAGAGGTCGAAAAACTAAGTTTTATAAAATTGGAGCAATGTTAACGTACCACAATCGCTAAATATGAGATTAGACAGACTTCAAAAAGACTTTTTGAAAAAAATAAATTACGATAATAGGTAAAAATACACAAAGAAAGAGTAAGAAAATAAATGGACACCAATGAAAAATAACATATGTTTACTAATTTTTGTATACTGGTAGATTCATACGAATAATTGGAAATAAGTACACACCTTATCGACTTGGGAAATTAGTTTTTTTCAGACATTCTTTCTCGATCGTCCGATACATATGTTTGCTGTAATATTTTGTCCTGTAATCGGATGTAATCTGCAGGACAAATAAATCAATTATTTTTATTTTTATTAAGGTCTGGTGTATTGTTACTATTTTATATGGAGAAGGACCTCCTTTCATTTCACAATGACCTCTGTAATAACGATGTATGTGTCATAATTAAAATAGCATCATTAATTTAGCTAGCTTTACGATTGCTAATGTTATATCTATGCAGCACCTCGTTGAATATAAATTTAGATTTCATTTATTAATGGAATTGTAGGAACCAGGAAATAATTATTCATATCAAGTATATTAGTTCCATGTAGGTGAACGTAGCGGCAAAATTAAACACATCCTTATAACGTTAGCCGTGTATACGTTAAAGAATATATATATTATCTTATAAATTATCTTAAAACAAAATTGGTCGTTTCAGAAACGTGCAAAATTAATGTAATAGCAATATCATACATACGCTACATGTGAATAGTTATCTATATAAACATAATAACTTATTTCTTCAGTAAACATGAGTTAGGATAGCTTAATCTGGTGAAGCTTAAGACAAATGTCTTGTTATCTACGTTTGAACACAAATAGATAATAATTACCTACAATTTATCCGTTTGCACATATGTTATTAATATATTCTCACGTCGAAAATTTCAATTATATATTTTGCACGCGTTCATATAATTTTTGAAGATAGGTACACCAAGTATCAGGTAGAAAAATCTTCCACTAATAGAACTTGCACGTATATCCACAAGTACGTGTAAAGAATATCCACCTTTAGTTTTTGTAGCGAGTTTATAATTAATGGTATAAATACTGATTCATATGTAATCATTTATCAGTGCTAGCACTCTCGCGACCCTACACAAACAAAAAGTGTAATTTTAATTACTTTATAAGCATTTCGCACGATATAACATCTCTTGTATGTACATACATACATGTGTTTCAAGATGTATGTACAGATTTGTAAATTTTTTTTTAGCTACGAGGCGAACACGTTTATATGTCATGTGATTACACGTATAAGATAAGTTAAACACCTGCTTAAAATCCGAACTAATGTGTATTGTGCATTAAGGCACGTTACCGTGAAAGAATTCGATTTTCTTTAATCAGATATTGAGGTGTCAATCATAATTCGTATGTGTATTTAAATGAACGTTTCCATAGATACAGATCAAGTTAACTAAACAGCAATTGCAACTTTAAGCACAATTTTTTTTTCGGTTTCAGGCGAATGAATTATTAATATTTCCTTTTAACTCATTCATATCAGTCTTAACATTGTTCTAGTATATTATGCAGACGCACAGCTTAAATTGCATTTTAGGTTACTCGAGGCAAGGACAATGTCCGCGAGATTATATTAAGCAGAACAATTCGCGCATTGTTTGATTTCTGAAGGTAAATAAACAATGTTTCTAGAGTGACGCCGAACGGAATTGACATGTATAAGAAAGTGATACAGTCGTTACATGAAATGCGGTGACAGGTTTGTGATAATAATCGGGTATTAGATATCCATGGCCAAATATATGTTACAATTAAATATGCAAAATCGTACAACCTATAATCAAATCTAGAAGTAGCAAGAGTATTTTCTATAGTTGAGGTCGCTAACCGACAAAGAATATGTACTTGTAACTTTCTTTTTGATCGTTAAACTCAAGATTTTAGACAAAATTATCGGAGGTAGTCTTACCTCATCCGATTGCAAAATTAATCACGTTCCTGTTCTTGTAAAAGGTCTTTCGATTTTACATACAAAATGTTCTTTTTTTTTTTTTCGCTTAACAGTAACAGATACATACGAAAGATCTGTAAAAGAGATTTTGGATGGGCCATCCCTAGATCAAAAAACAAGTTGGAAATACATGCGATTGCATAGATATGTATAAAACAATCTATTTATTTATTTATTTATTGGGATAACACCTAGCACACCAACAGGATGCACCCCAAAAGCGTTTTCCACAAATTACAATGTCAGTAGTTTTGTATTTACTTAGCAAGTATAAAACAAAAACAAAAAAAGAATACCTGTATAAACATATAAAATTGACAAGATAAAGGAACAAATAGCATATAGCATAGTGTGAAAAATAGTAAACAAACTAACTAACTAAGACATAAAATAAAAACAAAACAAAACGGCTGCTTTCAAAATAAACTTAAGTTATTTAAATTTTGAATTATTAATGAGAGGTAGCAATTAGAGTAAGCTTCAGCGACCTTTCAAAGGAAAACAACGAAGTGTTAAAAATATCTACAAGCGGGTACGTCTCATTGAAAGAGAACATGCTTATAAGTAATAGCGAATTTTTGAATTAGTTGATTCAAAAGAATAGTAGTCTGAATGGCAGGACTGAACGGACGGTATATTGAAATTTATAAATGAAAGCAAATCGTGACAGTCAATGAAATTAACGCAAATCTTAAATAAAAACATAACATCACTTCGAACACGGCATGTCTCTACTTAGCATATTAAATTCTAGTCGGGAGTGATTATAACTGTATGTAGGCATATTAAATCTCAGAGTCACAAATTTGATGAACTTCCTCTGAACATATTCTATTTTATCAATATAAAGGCTATATTGAGGGTTCTATACGACACTGGCTCTTGGCACAGTTGCTTGAGAAAACCATCCAAACCAAAGCATCGACCATAATTTCTTTTAAGAGGATCATATTTGGCAATAATATTACTTAAGATTGAATAAAACTTATTAGTCACAATATAGATATCAATTGAACACAACTTACACACACAAAACTACACCGCGAGAGTTGCAGTGATAGCTAGACAAGCGATACAGCTTACGGAGTCACTGCCACTAAGCAACCACCACACATAAAAAACAATCAAAGGTTTAAGTGCGTTGACCCAGTCAACACACAACAACTCCCGTCTAATTGCATCATAATTTGCTTTATTGTAAGAAAAAGAAGGTTTAGAATAATTTAAGCGTTTAGTGTGAATCGATTTCAAAATAATATCCAAAGCAGAATGATAAGTATCGATCTTAAGAGAGAAGCGCAAGGAGTAACTGAATCGACGAACCAGTCATTGATCAAAACTAAATCCAAAATATGAGAGCAGCTGTTAATAACAGAATTAAATTGCAAATTACACTAAAACACAGTATTAACGAAATTGATAGCTTTGTTATCATACACAGAAGGTTGTAAATGCAATGGCTGAATGAAATCTGGCAGATGATATTAAAATATATTAGAATAATGATCAACGTTGGTAAGGCGAATAAGAACCAGGTAGGTTCAATCGCTTCAAGAAAAAATGCGACAGCTAACACCGTAAAGTATCTTGTGTTTTATAACTATAAAATCTGATCATACTCTACGTCTAGCATGATAAAATCAACGCAGATTACCCAGTTGGAATATGTATTGCCATCTGTGTCAATTATGGTGACAAAATTTAGTATGACATCACTTGATAACAACTATTCTTAAATCGGAGAATATTCCAGAAATTCTGCTTCAGCTGATTAGGCCAACTTTATCCGCTAGCGGTAGCCTTTTGGAGATGTGGTTATGTTCATGGCATCGGAAGAAACTAGGAAGTAATTTTATAAGTATAAGCCGTTAGTTTTTGATCGTGTATTACACAAACATGACTACAGCTCTTTCCTGTTTTTCATATTTTGTATTCTCTGTATTCTGTTTGACGTTAAAAGATTAATATTAGGATGAAAAACAGAGAGAATTGAATTGGGACAAAATCAATGCTTCACATTGCAATTTTGCATTTAATACAGTACAGATATTTACAATAGTTGAGATTCGTAAATAATTGTGACGAGTAAATAGAGAATAATAAAGGCTCGAATATTCGATCCTAGTGGCAGGCCACTTAAAACTGGTTGAGTGGGATGTTAATTTAGTACGTTGGAACCCAATCTTTCAAGCAAATTAACATTGTTAGGTTGTCGGACAATCACACACAGTTTGACTGAAATCTTTTGTGTCGCCCTTGACAGTTTTTGGTGTAGATCACAAATGTTAGTAGCGTTAGTTAGTAAAGACAGAAACCAAATTGATAATTGAACTCCGGCGGCCTATAAGCAACACCAACGATGTATTTAAATCGATGAAGACAACATTTGCTCGATGCTATTGCTTGCCGTAAAAATAGACGAGAGAAATTTATGTTTCACATAAACAGCAACCTCCTCCTCTTTCTCCCCATGGTCCATCTGTCTATTCTTTCTGTAGTAATTCAATAAAAATTTATCCTTGAAACAACTGACAATAGGAGAAGAAAAAACAGATCGTCAGGATGCCAAATATAACAAAAGTTATATTCGAAACATCAGCAATCTCTTTTGATTGATTGATTTCAATCTAAGAAACTTTCTAGCAAAAACCGGTGATTTTAAAAGGACATATTGATGGTACGCGAACGCCTCAGGAGAAAGATAGGGGTCGAATTGGAAGTAAGGAGATCGCCATCATATGTATCATAAGAGAAGTCATCATTCTTCAACAACAGATAGAAGGAATTTTTCGGAGCTTTCTTGTATCGCAGAAAATTTCGGCATTCGCGACTGATCGTTACACATTTAATACGCAGGAGAACAATGATACATAATTGCTTTCACATTCATCCAACAAGTAGACACACTGAATAACAGAGAATTGATACAGGTGTGATATATTACAACAATGTTTCACTTATCTTACTAACACACACGTTAATCTATTTTTTTAATAGTAATCGCAAAGAATCCGATGTATATTTATATCAATTCGAAACATCTATAGAATATTACGTAGACCATCAATACAGCATCCGCTTTAATTCGATATAATATAGCGGGGGCGACAGAACACCTGGTTAGCTCGGTCAGCGAGCTATTACACAATGCTACCAACCGCGCTGAACACTTGATCAAGATAGGCAATCTCATCAGGGTTACATGAAGGAGAAATTGGGTTACATTGATAATGTATATCTCTAACAGTTCGTGTTGTGTTGTTACTGTTGCGAATGAAATAGTATCGTAAGGATATATTTTCTTGTTATGTTATTTGTTCGTCTTGTCAGTAATTAAGTGCTGCGCTCTATGGTTTCAATAACGTAGTATGTATACATCCATTTATGCGCCGTATTAGATTGGATAATTTAAGGTATAGTATACTGAGAATTTGCGCAATATAGCTTGTTAACCCATATTGTACTCCATAAACATGATACGTTGTTTATTTTTATTCGATCTATATATGTAACTACATCACTTGTTATAAAGTTAATTCGACAACAGATAAATTTATGTAGGGTAGTGTAGGTACAGGTACACCATTACGTTTGTCGTTCAATTCTCGCAGCTAACTGAAAAAAAAAACAATGTATTGTGTAGACATGTCAGTGTCTGTAAACTAATAAAAGCTATTTTATCTTATTGTGAGAAATTTCTAATAAAGATTTTTGGTTTAATTTATATTTGAGACAAAAGCGACGTTAATGGCTTCTAGAAAAAAATGATAATGCAGCAATGACATGCAATTGGCTCTAAAGATATACAATGTATTTCAAAAAGAACTTCATTTAGTTGCCTATGAATGTATCCTCTAAATTATGATTTGCCGCTTTCTTGAAATGCGGATATAGATTAAATGGTATAAAGGTTATCCAAGTGTCACTGTCAAAATTTATCATCGAGCGATATGGTAATTAACGGAAAACTAGTACAATTAGATTATTAATTTATTTAATAAGATAATCAAACAACTAAGGTAAATAACTTTATATATAATTTATAACAAATGTTCAAAATGGTCACCATTTGGTGTGATTTCATTACATTTAATTGCAATTGTATTCATCAGGTAATTTAAGTTATTAATTCTGGTTTTATATATTTCATTTTTTAGCATTCCGAAAATAGAAAAATCTAACGGAGTAAGGTCTGGTGATCTTGCTGGCCAAACACCTCTGCTAATAACTCGATGAGGGAAGTAATGTTCTAAAAGCTCGAAATTTTCACGAGTTGTATGTGCAGTAGCCCCATCTTGCTGGAAGTAACCCCCATTGAGTTCATCCTGTTGCAATTGATTTAAAAATGGTGTTAATAACTGCTCTCGGTATCGTTGGCCATTAATGGTATTGTGAAAAAATATTGGTCCGACTATTCTACGACGACATACAGCTAACCATACTCCAACTTTAACAGGATCTAAAGGAACTTCGATGCGATTGTTTGGATTGTTTACAGACCATGTTCTGTAATTTTGTTTATTTACAAACCCGCTTAAATGAAACCATGCTTCATCAGTAAAAAAACTGAGATCAAGAATTTCGTCGTTATTTAAATTTTCTTGAAAGAAGTTGCAATGATTAACTCTAGTAACATGATCTCTAGGTAAGATCTGGTGAACTAACGATACTTTGTATGCATTCATATGCAAACGACACTTTAAAATTCTATGAACGGTACTAGAAGGTACGTTTGTTTGAGCTGATAAACGACGAACTGAGGTCTGTGGGTTTTCTTCAACAAGGTTTTCTATATGATATCGAAGGCTTCCACGGTCTGAGTCTCTGTTATGAGGGCTTCCGGGTTTTGACCGCGTCATAGTAAAGTACATATATATATAATACAAAATAAAATAAAGCAAAAATGAAAAAAGGAAAAATTACAAAAAATATATATACAACTTACTCAAACTCGACGTTTCGCCACTAATGTAAGTGGCTTCTTCAGGAGCAAAACTAGGTGAGGGGCGCCAGAAGGTCACGGTAACTCGACGTGTCAACCACGCTAGAGGCGAAAACCTTCTGACAAGGAGAAGATGGACGTGCAGGGGTATATATACCATTGTGCAGGAAGCGGAACGGTGAGCGCGAGGCAACGATGCGGAACAGTGAGCACGGGTCGAAGAAGCGGAAAGGACGGGTTTCCAAATGCTGGAGAGTGGGTAACCAATATCGCGATTGAGATTTTGAGGATGTCTCTGGATCTCGATAGCTTCCCTTACCTTTCGTGGAAAATAGCGATGAGACTTGCTTACAACAGATACCTGATCAAAACAAATTTTATGGCCCGTATCTATGAAATGTTCGGCTAAGGCTGAGTGTGTTGAGGAACGTGACTTAACGTACCGTTGGTGTTCCTTGATTCTAGTTTGAATAGAACGTCCAGTTTCGCCAATGTACACTGAGCCACAGTCACAGGGAATTTTGTAAATACCTTTATGGGAGAGAGCAGGGCGAGTGTCCTTGGGCGAAGGAAGAATTTGGAAGATCTTGTTTAAAGGTTTAAAGATGGGTTGGATATCTTGCTTACGAAGAATTCTACCGATGTGATCTGTAACGCCATGGATGTAGGGAAGAACGATGGTACTTAGCTGATTACTAGATTCTGGTGCTACCTTAGGAGACCGTGGATGAATGTACCTATTTATGACCCTTTGTATGTTGCCGGAGGTATAGCCATTCTGTAAAAGAGCAGTTTTTACATGTTTCAATTCTTTGTCGATGTTGTCGGGTTGGGAAATTGAGATCGCGCGATGTACTAGAGAGCCGATTACCGATTGCTTTTGTGCTGGATGATGATGTGAGCTGGCATGAAGATATCGGTCGGTATGTGTGGGTTTCCTGTACACGGAGTGACCTAAACGACCATTTGGTAGACGAGTAACTAACACATCAAGGAAAGGCAGGGAGCCGTTATTTTCAATCTCCATGGTGAACTTGATATCGGAGTGTTGACTATTGAGGAAATCCAAGAAAGTAGGCAGAGAGGCCACATGGCAAAAACACTCTGCCTACTTTCTTGGATTTCCTCAATAGTCAACACTCCGATATCAAGTTCACCATGGAGATTGAAAATAACGGCTCCCTGCCTTTCCTTGATGTGTTAGTTACTCGTCTACCAAATGGTCGTTTAGGTCACTCCGTGTACAGGAAACCCACACATACCGACCGATATCTTCATGCCAGCTCACATCATCATCCAGCACAAAAGCAATCGGTAATCGGCTCTCTAGTACATCGCGCGATCTCAATTTCCCAACCCGACAACATCGACAAAGAATTGAAACATGTAAAAACTGCTCTTTTACAGAATGGCTATACCTCCGGCAACATACAAAGGGTCATAAATAGGTACATTCATCCACGGTCTCCTAAGGTAGCACCAGAATCTAGTAATCAGCTAAGTACCATCGTTCTTCCCTACATCCATGGCGTTACAGATCACATCGGTAGAATTCTTCGTAAGCAAGATATCCAACCCATCTTTAAACCTTTAAACAAGATCTTCCAAATTCTTCCTTCGCCCAAGGACACTCGCCCTGCTCTCTCCCATAAAGGTATTTACAAAATTCCCTGTGACTGTGGCTCAGTGTACATTGGCGAAACTGGACGTTCTATTCAAACTAGAATCAAGGAACACCAACGGTACGTTAAGTCACGTTCCTCAACACACTCAGCCTTAGCCGAACATTTCATAGATACGGGCCATAAAATTTGTTTTGATCAGGTATCTGTTGTAAGCAAGTCTCATCGCTATTTTCCACGAAAGGTAAGGGAAGCTATCGAGATCCAGAGACATCCTCAAAATCTCAATCGCGATATTGGTTACCCACTCTCCAGCATTTGGAAACCCGTCCTTTCCGCTTCTTCGACCCGTGCTCACTGTTCCGCATCGTTGCCTCGCGCTCACCGTTCCGCTTCCCTGCACAATGGTATATATACCCCTGCACGTCCATCTTCTCCTTGTCAGAAGGTTTTCGCCTCTAGCGTGGTTGACACGTCGAGTTACCGTGACCTTCTGGCGCCCCTCACCTAGTTTTGCTCCTGAAGAAACCACTTACATTAGTGGCGAAACGTCGAGTTTGAGTAAGTTGTATATATATTTTTTGTAATTTTTCTTTTTTCATTTTTGCTTTATTTTATTTTGTATTATATATATATGTACTTTACTATGACGCGGTCAAAACCCGGAAGCCCTCATAACAAGGTTTTCTATGTTTTCAACAATATTTTGCTGTGTCCGTGGTCTACCAGAACTTTTGCCTTTCAACACAGATCCTCTAGCCCGAAATTTCTCCACGACTAGATGAATGTGATGATGTAAAGCGATATTATCCACAACTCTATTAGGAAACTGCAAGTGAAACTTGAACTTATGACTTATGGTGTAAGCTGTACCTGCGTAGGGATTCGCATCGCTTCCTCCGCTAAAAAAGAACACTCTTCGCTAGGCCACCACAGAGAGTAGTTCGCTTCGCAGTTAGTTATACATATTTGCCAGTTCAGGGCTAGTTAGTGTACCAGTGTTATTACGTTTGTTAAATTAATCAGTACAAAAACGGCCGTGTTCACGGGGATACCCCGCACGAAGTCATAAATAAAAAATACTGATAAGCAGCAAACAAGAAAGGACACGCCCGAAGCCCATAGACTAGGCGAAGAAGGAAGCGGACATCTTGGTGGATCGAATCAACGCCAGCAAGTATACGCAGATAAGCGAAGAATACGTACATAGGTACAGGTATTTGGCCAATAAACTATTGTATGCTACGAATACGAGCTCGTAATAAATAGAATCCTTTGTATTAAAGCTAAATTGATTCCGCGTTCGTTGTTAAGTTCATTATCACATACCGATATTTTTCCGTTGTAATTATTTAGAATTTAAACGCGTAAGTAGTTATAGTAAGAGTAAGATAGGTGCATCGTTAATGTTAAGATTCTGTTTAATATTTTCTAACTTTTGTATTTACATATTTATTCAGATATTTTATTTAATATATTTGTTATTCGTTCATTTGTTGCATTTTCATTTATTCAGTGATAAATCAGATTGCATGTTTTGTGTTATTAATTATTGTTTAAATACTGTAAATCCTCCATTTACCGCACGCACCTGAGAACGTATAAGGAAAGGATTATAAGAAAGTTTGTAAAGTAAGTATCTGTTCCCTTCATTACGTTAGAGCGATTGCGACCGACATTTTGCTAGTCAGGGGAATTAATTTGTTTATTTCGGTATCAGTAACGTCCGTCGTTGTGGGTTCACAGGGCGATTTGTTAAATTACCGTGGCGCCCAAGATTATAAACACATATTAGCACAAAATAAGTCCGTGCTGTCACAAACTGTCGCTTACATTCTCCGTAAGAATATTGCCATTCCCCATTAAGAAATTGTGCACTTCGAAAATATGCTTGAATAATAAAAATATTTTTTCCACTACTAGCGTTAGAAGACGTCATTATTTGGTATATTTTCGGGCCGAGAAGATGAATTTCTCTCCTAATAGTCAATAATAAAAATTATCTCCTACTAGTAAATAATAAAAACAATTGACAATAATAAAATTATGATTTATTCAATAAAAATGTTTAGAATAGAAATAATTTGAATATAAAACCATAGAGTCGTATAGATGCACGAATGAAATCCGCAATTCAAGAAAAAAGGTTAGGTTAACATTTAACATAAATAAGCAAAGTAGGAAATACTTAATTTGGTAAACACTACTTATTAAAATAATAATTAATACCGCAATTATGGCAGGTTATGTTAATTCCTGACGTACTGGCTTGCAATAAAATCTCGTACACCTAGTTTTACCTATATTGATTTCACCTTTCGTGACATTTCTAATTTGACGTTTCATTTCCAAAAGTACACTATTTTTATAAGTCACCACAACCTCTATGCATAGTGTCACATCCGTCAAATCTAAAGTCAGCTTACATTGAAAAATAATCTTCAAAAATTAGCTTGCTTGACAATAACGTGTACGAGATTTTATTGCAAGCCAGTGTACCAGTATTTTTCATACTCTATTTGATTTGCTTCCTTGCGGATTTCTGCAGGAGTACAACTACTGTCTGACATTTTTTTTGGGATTGTGACAAGACATGAATAAAATCTCAATTTGACATTAAATGTTTATTCATTTGTTTTTACAGACTAACATGTTTTCTATGAATATCTTAAATTAAACATTTATCGGAACGGCTTATTATATTACATTATTATTGAGAAAGCGGTTAAATATGCTAGTAGTGGAAAAAATAGTATATAAACCACGGCAGAAGAAGATTTTTCTCAGCCTCTTAGCCATTATTAATAATATGTAATAATGCTACTCGGCCGAGAAAAATGTCTTCTCTCCCTTGGTATATAATTACTATTCTTGCAATGTGTACATTATTGTATTGTTTAAGAGAAAAACTTTGTCAGAAAAAATTATATTGCTGTCACACAATGAATAATGTCAAAATGACACTTGATAAATAGCTTTTATATACATAAAAGGTAAGTGGCTTATAATAATTTGCAAGTATTACTCAGTTACTCAGCACCTACTGAGATGAAGATCTTTTTGAAACACGTTGTATTAGTATAGGTACTGAAAATAAATTTATTTGCAAACCAATATAAATAAAATAATTAAGCATAGATAGTTTGCAATAAATCACATTTTCATTTCATGGTCACATGTTTGTGGTTTTTCACATTTGCATAGCTTGTTTATGTTTACAACTGATTACCATTTGTTACAAAACAATTTCCTGTACTGTTAAATTCTTGTTGATCGGTGTAGTGCTGCTACACTAATATGTTATTTCACTTACTTATTTACTTGTGTAGGGGCAAAAACAAGATACAAAAACAAAATAACTTAAAGTAAAATTGCAAAAAAAACTACTAAACCTGACATTTTGCCAGTAATGTAAAAGGTTTCTTCAGAAGCGAAGGTGGATAAAGAGCGGCACAAGGTCTCGATAACTCGACGTGTATACATTTAGATTAAACTTAAGTTAAGATTAAAAGTTGTTATTACATTTAGGCCTGCTTTATTCATCTTCCAGTAAAGTTTCTGTTAGTTACTTGACAATTAAATTTACTTGCCACATTTACTATTTTTGGGTTTATTCATATTTAAAAGGTCGGTTAGTTACTATTAGGAAGAACTAAATGTTTTTGCCAAAGTAGTACTATGTTTAGGAGTAAATAGAGAAATAGAGAAAATTTGTAATTCTAATTGACATGACTATCCTGACAGTGCATCTAAAGTAAAGTCAAGCGTTTGCTAAGTCTTATCACGTGTTGACGTAAACAGTTTAAAAGAAATAATATAGTTCTATTCATTCTCGATTCCTTATTATCGTTATTTTTTACTATCGTTTGCATTTTATAGTCAAAATTAGTTCAATTGTTATGTAAAAACTTCTGGTATCATAAAAGGGTATAGCATTATTCCTGTAAATTATACAAATGCAGTCTGTCAACACAAATATATTTCATCATATGTGTAGCTATTTGGATTGTGAAAAAGTTGATTTGTTCTAAAATATTTTGAAGATTGTTTTGAAATTCTAGATCGACAAACAAATTCAACATCTTTAAATTTATTAAAATTGTTTTTTGTTTGATATCAATTACGTGTTTGATAAGGTTCTCGGTCTCTATTCACCAAATTAATAATATTGACAAAATAGTTGTCTAAAATATCGTCAATGTCTTCAAATAAATCCATCTTACTCGTCTACTAACTTTTCTATATAACAGTTCACAAACCACGCAATTTTAGTCTTACTTGACACTTTATAGGGTAGCTGACCATCAAGTAAATTTTCTGCTAAGTAAGTAATTTTACTACGCTGTTACATTTTACTTGATCATGAATAAACGTGCCAAGTAAGGCTTTACCTAACAATTAGAGGTACTCGATACTTTACTGGAAGGTGATTAAACCGGGCCTTAGAGTAAAATATGCGTCTTTGTGAGCGAATTATGTCCAATAAACGTTGGTACAGTTTTATTTACACTAATTTCATTGTGTCAATAGCTTGAATTGCTAACTAAACTTTTAAGTTTTTCGAGTTTTAATTTCCTCTTTTCCAATAGTCACATGTTTTGTAAATTAGCATGTGGTTTAGTATGCATCAAATTCGCTTCAGTGAACTGCCTTTAAAAATTTAAATTATTTGCTCTGGTGCTGGTTTGTGTGTTTTAGGGGAAATTTTTCGCACGGCTTTGGCGTTGACTATAAATTTAGACTTATGACCTAAAATTTAATATAGTATGCAGGTTAGTTTTTTTATTCGTTTCTTTATATACCTACTTAATATATTGAACTGTCAAACACGGCAGATATGAAAAATAAAGTATCTTTAAACAAATATAATTATATATATTGTACAAAATAGATATCCCACCCTCTTTCTTACCTTAAAATTAATGTGTGTGCATATGCACGTGTTACAAGATTTTAGTTACAAATTTTGTCCTTCCTGCGCTTGAGTATTGTTCGTCCTCCTTCTTTTTTGCCTAGACTCTGCCATCAACTTTATTTTCAAATCTGCAGTTTCGAAATCGGTTCTAAATCACTTTTATGTATTTTTTATTTAAATTGAAATTTTCGTTGACTGTTTTCTTCTTGTCGAACTCAATTCTCTTTATTTCAAACCTGTAGCACCCAGGGCTATCAAAAATCACGGTGACGACATCCCACACTAGATTTCTAATTTTGAAATGTTTTCTTGTACGGTTTGATTGTAATTTTGTAATTGATTCCTAAATCGAGTCGTTTTATGGGTTGTCGGTGCTTAGTTGCACTGGCTTCGTAAGGTGTATTGCTTGTCTGGCTATCACTGTAACTCTCGCGGTGTAGTTTTGTGTGTGTAAATTGTGTTCAAATGGCTTTGTGGCAGCTTCGTATAGCCTTTTATAATACCGCGCTTTTAATCACTTTGCACCCAACAGCGAATGGTGAGTCGATCCGGATTTCAACTGGCTGAAAAAATGTCACCGCCTCCACAGCGATAGTCAGCCTCCTAACTACTGCGGCTATCGACCTGTTTTAATGATAATAATAAACATTATTTACGCTATCTTACTACATTAGCTGAATTTCATGACATACTTCTTTATCATTGTTCTTTTGTTTCAGTGATATTTAAGAAGCTTTTGGTTAACAGTACCAGTATAGTTTTCTTAAGAACAGGTCCTTTATGTTAACTTTACTTGAAAATACAAGTATTTTAAAAATTTTAGTGATGACTATGTTGCCTTTGCATTTATTATAATTTGATTTTGATCTTCGTAACAAATCCATAAGTTTTGTTTCGGATGTGGTCACGCGATTTTGCTTTTGTAAGCAAATTACTGCTTCTGCTTCCGTGTTGACAGGTTCCAGGGCTTAGACCACTTTGCGAGTATACAATCTGGTACCATCTATTGGAATGTCACACCGGAGGAGAACCGAGTTGTAAGACCACCGTTTCGGCAATAAGAAGCTTAAATTGTTTGTTGTACTCTTCCTCTTGAAGGATTACTAATTTTGAATTGTTAACATTTCAAGAGCATTTATTGTAGAATATCATCTGGAATTATTTTTCAATTTTGTAAAAATATAGTTAAATTTTATCTTCTGTGTTTTCCTTTGATATTTTGTCTGGGACTGTACATTCACGTCCTAATCTCCGTAACCCGCAGGAGATCAAACAACTGTTTAAATATACATCAAACAAATTTGTCATCAGCTTCAACTTACACAAAATTCAAGTCAACCCCAGTGGTTACAATGTACAGATATAGAGTACGAAATATCCATTACAACATTCAACTTATTTCACCTACTTGTAATAACATTTTCTCTTTAATTACGTTTCTCACATCTGTCATAAATAATCAAAGCAATACTGAATAAGTGAAGATATTGGAGGAGAGTGGATTGTTTTGTGCACTTACCAAAACAACAACAGAAACATATATCGAATAGAACATCATTAGCGTAATTCATCATAAATGTCGGCAATGTCTTGTTTTGGAAATAATGAAAAAAAACCTTATGCAGAAACTAAGTATATAACATATTTGACGTGAAAGTGGTCAGCGGTGCTTTTCTAGTACTCTGTGCTATTGTGGTTCTTTTGTCCTTAATACTTCTCATATGTTCCAAGGGATCAATAATGTATCAGTACTACTAAGCGAGAGTACTAGTATATATTTATTTATTTTATGTTAACAGTTACATATAATGAAAAACTCAGTAACGTTTGATACAATGTACGGAGTATTCTATTCACTACTTTTATGATATTTTATAGCTACATATTTGTGCTGTAACATTACAATTTATTCATGATAAAGTGCACTAGACCATAAAAGATAGGCAATATAAACGAAAGACGTTTTGTCTGATATGCATAAATTTATCTTCAGATATGTTTTGATGGCATATTTAGGAAACGTGAGGCGGTTGCATACAATCCGGTTATACCAGGTAACCTGTTGAATGTGGCTGAATTCATAAAATTAAAAGACAAGAAAAGTGTGGTAACAAAATATAGTCCATTAAATGAAATAATATGTGTAACATGCATGTAAATATATACATAGATACGTATAGGTTTTCAGAGGCATGTACTTAAAAAGTGGCATTATTTAAGTGGTAATAAGCTAACAGAGTATTTATAGCATGTCATGTTGAAAAGTTATGTTTAAACTGTGTAGGCCACAATCAAATCGCAATAGCACTGACCTAGAAAGTAGCTCATTGCTTTCTTGGACACATTAGTATCACACAGAGTGTGAGTGTATTTTGTTTATGCCGAATTTCAATTGTGAACTATAGTATCGTTAAATCATTAATTGATCGTGCTGGAGCCACTCATGGACTTTTGAGAGGGCTACCGGACCGTTTTGGCAATCATGTGAAGGATTCTAACTGCTTTCATAGAAATTGAAATTATCAGCCCGGTTAGAATCCAGAGCAGAGAGGGATATTCTAAAAGAGTGATACGATTCCAAAAATGCACCATAAATAGTAGTGAGTAAAACAAAAACACTTTGTTTTACTTACTAGATTATTTTAAGCGGTACATATAGGTAACAAAAATGAAAAGTTATTAGCTTAGCTAGTTATAGGGCAGATTTGTGAGGAAGGTATTAAAAGGTCTATGAAGAATAATAATAGTAAGTCGTATCGTGAGAATAGAACGTTCCTTGTTTCGTATAAGCGATTTGATTCTATTCGTAGATCTGCTCCATCTGGTATCCCTCAAGGATCCAACATAGGCTCCATTACATAACTAGATGACGCTTTAGCATTACAAGAGAACATTAAGCTTTTGCACTAGTGGAGTATTGCTAATAAATTAAGTATTAATATATCAAAATGTCGAACGATTATTATATCAATAATGAAATTTTACACCGTCCATCGACAGTAACTGGCTTAAGTGTTATTTTTGATCCTGTGTAGTCGTTTAGCACACAGGTTGGGACAATTGTCTCGAAAGGTAATAAAGTCTTGGGATTTGTTTTGCGAACATCACAACACATTTACTTTATTTAACAGTCTTGTCGGATCCAGACTGGAGTATGCTTGTTTAGTTTGGAATTCTATTACTTCGTACGCAGAACTCAGAAACTGTTCAACGAAAATTTTGGTGGTGACCCCCAGGAAACCTTTCTATCTTCTCTAGAGACAAGAAACTACATACTTTTTATGTACCTGTATTTTTGTTGTTTTATCCTTAAGTTGGTTATACTGTTGGACACGGTGTTTCTCTCAACGGTCAAAATTAGAATAATAAAATTACTCTCTTTTGCGAGTTATCAGTGCTGTAATAGTCATGATATTTTAAGGAAAAAATACTTTATTGCTTCATGATGCTGAAACCGTGTGCGCTGCTAAGGTATCTTGATCTCACAGGCTCCTTTTACACTCTTGAAAGTAAGTAGTACCCATAAGTACTTCTTCCTAGGTAACCTCAAGTGAGCGTAAGCTTTTTTTCGACATAAAACAAATCAAATGTCTGCTGCTAAATAGATTTGAAATTTAGACTCCCATTGAGGTATTGACAGTAAGTATCTAGAGACTGTTACAAAGATAAATCGGTGGGTTGGTCTTGCCGTTGCTTTATTTTACAGGATTTTAATTTATCTTTTTTATGTGTGGTGGGTGCTTCGTTGCAGTGACTCCGTAAGCTGTATTACTTGTCTACTCTCGCGGTGTAGATTTTGTGTGTGTAAATTGTGTTCAAATGGCTTTGTAACAGCATCATGTCGCATTTTATAATGCTGCGCTGTTAATCACTTTGCTCTCAACAGCAAATGGTAAGTCGATCCGTATTTCAACCCTCTGAAAAAATGTCACCGTCCCTCCAGAGAATCGATATTCGGCTCCTATCGTCCTGCAGCAACGATAGTCAGCCGCCTAACCACTGCGGCTATTAACCCATTTAAGATAGATAATGCTCATGTAGTAATATACTAGGTTCAGTGGTTTAATGGCTTAACATTCAACATTTTGCAGCTGATATCTTGGGTTTAAATAGTACGATTTTTTGTACGAATAAAACACTAATAAATAAAAGATATACTTGACCATTCTGATAAGGCATTTCGAAAGAAATAGCTAGAAGTATTACCCAACAATCGAGGACATAATCTGAATCAACGTGATTCTGTCCTGTAACAAGGCAAGAACAGATTACTTTATAAATTAGTATAGAAGTGTTTATGGAGATACAATTACTAGCGCTTCATCACTTATAATTAGGTGACGCAGTAACGAAACCATAGGATCTTTTATGTATACTAAACATTACACAGCTCTATAACTGTAGTCATCGTAAGTAACAGAGTTCACAAACTTCTTATAAAAGAACGATTAAAATGTTATGAGTTTGATAGAGTGGCTTTACACAATATACACAAAAAGTTATAGAATGTATGTTATCTGTGATACCATATTACAGTTAATCAAACGCGTATGTAGTAAGAACGATGATAAAAACAAATCCAGAAATTTTTAAAGGTGTTTCTTCTGGCGAGGTATTCAAGGTATGTAGTTGGTATGTTGCTATTTAGATTAATTAATTTAATGCAATATCATACCATTAGATCCTTTTCGTATCTCTATCTAATTAATCCAAGAGTAGGTTCTTTATTCATCTGCTTTTTTGAAACAGTCTACGTAGATTTATAACGTGTTACAGTATCTTGATTACGTAACTCGAAATTATGTTTTTCACTACAGCAATATTGCGCTTTTTCAAGATGAATAATAATTATAATCTTCGTTCTGTGAAATGCGGTCAATAGAAAAGATGATATTATCATGTATATAACTTTCTTCGGTGTCGATTGAGCTAACTAAACATAAGTAAAACTTACAGTAAAAAATGGACAATGTTTAATTACAGTTCATTCATACAAACATATTTATAAAATTTAGTTGAGGTCTTTCTATCTTATAAAATTAGAAATTGCTTTGAAGAAACCATTGTCCTATGCATGTAGACTAAAGCTGTCTTTGTACTAGTGGTGAGTATAGGGTTCGCCCCGGTTAACTTAAGGAGCTATAGGATAAATAATCATTAAAATAGTTATGGAATCGCTACCATCTGATCTAGAACTAGCTATTATTGCCAGCATAATATATTATACCCTATAAAAAGCAATTGTGAAAGGGTAAAGGCTGAAATCACAACCAATCAATTTAAATAAGGTACAAACTTGAAAACCAAAACTGGAACAACGTAATTAAATGCCGTTGAACTGCGTGAGCTTTAGGAAACAAAATTCCTTCATTATACAAGCGTTAAGAAACACATACAAAATTTGTCGATTTACATTCCTCTTCACCAAAATTACTCAAGGAATATTTAGCACCAATATCACTGAGGAATTTTTTCACAATAGGTGAAATAATCTGTACGATAAAAAAGAATTTCAGGTATGTTAGGAGCGCAAATGTATTCGCATCTGGTTAGTTGTAATGTGCGGTTAATTTCGCACGGTCTGATCTTACAAATTGATAAAATATTTTACACTAGAATAATTATTAAATGATTGCATACATTGTAACAGTTTAGCCAAATGAATAATTACAACAAGAGGTGCGTAGGTAACTGTACTTATGGATTACCGTACTAATTCAATCTATTTCACGAAATCTGCACTGATTCTTGAACTCTAGTCGTAACTCTGAAACAAAAAAAATCAAATCAGGATATAAGATAACAAAACACCAGATGTTTGTACAGACCAATCAATTAGCTCTAATGATAGTTTGATCGATCGTTCTTGAACGCGGACATAATTTGTGTAAACAAAGCGTGAGCGTTTTAATTCATATTATACAATAGCTATGCGTAGTGCACACATACGTATTATCTCTGTAGCCGGTAATTCCAACCGGATTGCCATAAAGAATGACTTTTCATTTTCGATATTGTATTATTATTAATAAAACTAACGCAATTACTGGAGTAGAAACGTGCGTTTAATGCTCTAACAGTAAAGTACTCTGACGCAATGTTCTGCACCCATGTGCAGATTTGCTGAAAATAGTGTTATCACTTTCGATAGCTTTACATCCTGAAAAGATATCGATATAAGAATAATCAATATTGCCAGCATCGATATATATCAAGGAACATTATCCTTTAAAAGGCTGTAGTATTTTTAAATTGGAGGTATATTGTGATTTACCTTATTTTCTCTATTCTGTTCTATTTCTGTTATATTATCTCAATAGTTTTTTGTTCAGTTTTATGTATATGTTCATCGAGCGCCTTTATACAAAGGCAGTTCAGACATTATTGTCCATAACATAGAATGAAACGACTTGAAAAGGTGCATTATGTCTATTTTTCAACATAGTCATAGAAAAATGTTTCGTCCTGGGCTGTGAACCACCTCTGTAATTCCATTGCCCCGAAAGTGAATTCCACAAAGGTGCTCTTTGAGTTTTGGGAAGACATGGAAGTCACTAGGTGCCAAATCTGGAGAGTATGAATTGCGACCATTGAAACACAGCTCCTGTGGGCAGGCGTGTTGTCCTGATAAAACAACACACCTCCTTGTTTCATTGGTGGAATCAAGCAGTTTTGAAAAGAAGTCGGCATAATATTGCTCAGTTATAGTGTGACCTCGCGATAACAGTTTAGGAGGATAATTCCATCGGCATCCCAAAAAATTGTGGCCTTGATCCTCCTCGCAGTTACAGTTGCACGAAACTTCTGAAGGGGTGGTGAATCCTTGCTTGCTTCTATTTTATGTTCTGCCTTTTTGATTCTGGATAATAATGGTGAGCCCAGGTTTCATCCACAGTAACGAATCTTGCTAGAAAGTGAGACAAATTAGTCTCTGAAGTGATCTGTCGAATATACTTTTGCTCTGGTATTAACATTTCCAGTACAAATCGTGTAGTCACCATTTTGAGACCTAATTCTTTATGTAAAATGGTTTCTATGTTACCTATTGAAAAGCCATAAGTCTGAGCTATGAATTTCACAGTGATTCGTATATCTTTCAGGACACTATCATGGATCAGATCAATGGTTTCTTTTTAAAAGAATAGTTTTCGGTCGTCCAATACCTTGTTCGCTGGTCTTTCTGCCAAGTTTAAAATCCCTTGTTCAATTGTCGCGTGTTTCATTTGGAACTTAACAATTTCGTGAAGAAAAGACAAACTGTTACTGCTACTATGAACATAAGGTGAAAGATTGTCCTAAGCAACCAAAATGTTATACTTTTCAAACATCAGTACCTAGAATTGATCCCGGAAGTACTTTATGTATAATTAAGTCTAATTTATTTAAAAGTATGAGGTATTAACATTTTCGAGTTTGGAAATCACTAGAACATTGTAGAATTACCAAAAAGTGATAATGTAAAAGTTGAAGTAAACTTTTCTATTATCAGTGACCATCACGTGGCATCCCAGGCACCATGTCAGGGACAAGCATAAGCATCTAATTAATTGCTGCTTACATGACTGTACTTTTCCTAGCATTTGGAAATTTGCTATTGTAGTTCCCCTGCAGAAAAATAAAAATGTATCTAATTTTTGTAACTTTCGACCTATTAGTATTTTGCCAGTAATTAATAAGGGCTACTTCAAGGATTTGGTGTAAGATCAGGAGGTTTTGTTGGTTAACAACCCTCATCTGAACCACTCCTTGTGATTTTCGTAATTCCTGTTTGATTTTTTTTCTCTTTATTATATATTGACACAGGTATTTTTTTGCTGGGTTACGAAAATAAAGACATATAATTATTACTATTACCCACCACACACAAAAAAAATAAATAAAAAAAAAATTATTATATAAGGTGGGCCAACTACAAAACATGCAAGTGAGACAACCATCTCAACTATACAGAGTGCAGAAAATAGACAGTTGCTCCACAGGTGCAGACCTGTGTATAAATCTTATCAAGACCAATTCAATTATGAAAACAATGTGGATTCCAACGATCGGCAACATTGACTTGAAAATAGTTGTATGCTCGCAAAATAATTGAGAGGTGGAAAGAAAAAAACAAGCCCGAGATGATCTTGATATCTTCGTCATCGGAACAGCTATAGTGGAAGCTGAACAACAAAAGCTTACTCACAGTGTTGTAGAAGAGATTGAGTTGTTGGGTTTTTATATAATAGGTTGAAATCAATCACATCTGGATGACATTTTCGACAACTAATTTGATTCTAAAGAGTACACCTACAGTATGTATGGTGACTGTCCTGCTTAGAATAGCAAAGTTCTAAACCAATCAACCAATTAGATCAATTATTCTATTTCAATGTTGAAAACTAAATATAACGGATTAGGTTAACTAAATGATAAGAAAATTAATAAAACTGTACTGTAAGGGATGTGACCCGCAATTCAGGTTTCAAGGTATGGTTTTGGAAAACATGTCAATTGCGTAATTTTTTTTTAAATTATAATTCAAATTCGAGTATAACCTACATCTACTTAATACATTTTTCTCATTTGTACCTACAATGCTTGGAGAATTTTTGCTTAGTCAGCCCAATAGAGCGTGCATTTGTAACTATGTAAATGTATTAATAATCACAAATCTAATCGATAAAAGAAATCAATTATCTTTATGTTACAATTGATTCTACTCGGTGGCTATTGCGACAATATCAAGCTGACGTCCTTGCCGAAGGTTGCGGAATAAATTATACGTCAGGTGTTTATATTCAATAGAACAAGTAGATACATGAAATATAAGAAAATTGTAATATGCAAGTACATGCACTTACGTTGAACAGCTTAACGAAAAAAAATGTTCATGTCTAGAAACCTAAGCGCATTAGCTGGAAATTACCGCGCAAACTAAATATCAACACTTATAAATAGCTCTGGAGATACTAATTAATCCTATCTTATATAGGTGATCTAGAAAAATATAAAGTAAATTACAATGTAGGTGATTTATAACTATAATATATCGCCAGTTCATTTTTAGAGAACGTTAAGTAGGTATTATTAAATCGCCGTGAAAACTACAAAAGTAACAGTTCTTTGCTTTAAAGTTGAGGTCGTGGGAGTTGTAATGGGAATATTGCAATCGCTTGTTCAGAACTTTTCTGTGTTTAATAATGCAGGTACTTAGTTGATTTTGAAAAATTCATGAGAATGATAAAACTAAAGATATTTAACTAATTATTTCAATAACGATGTCATCATAGTTTATGTGTTCTTGTAGGTACATTTCCTAATTTACACCAGCAAAGATTACAATAATTATTTAAACACAGCAACCTTTTTTTATTAACTTCAACAACAGCCTATTGTCACTCAATTTATTCAGACGGCAACCAGAATAACAACGGCATTACCTGTCCGTTTATTTTTAATCTATTCGATTGCCGCGATCGTGAAAAATCAGTTGTTTAAATATTAAGTATGCGAACACGATTTATGGCTTGCTATCGAGGAAACGTGAGTAGGAAATAAAGAACAGCGATTATATAATCTGACAGATAACATTACTGTATGAATCAGGAAGCTTTTGTTTGCGCATGATTATCCGTTGATGATGCTAATGAAAATTAATGAAGTGCATTTCGTGTGCTGCATTTAGTCGCTTATGGGAAACGTGTAATTTCTCTGTGAACAGCATATTCTTAATCGGACAACTAACAGTCGATAGGTAATAGTTGCCTGCGTTTAAGGCTTAAGTTCATGCTTTGGAATTACTTCATTCCCAATATGAGTAACTTCACAACCTTTTATAAAAACGTCGACAACTGTATGAATACCTATTTGATTCAACGTGTACGAGTGAGTATTGTATAGTTTCTGTATTATCTATCACTAAATCAGGCTATTGTAACCATGTGACATTATCGTGGCTGGTAAATTATTTTTTGATATTTTAGGAAATGTAGCTGTAAATTATTAATGCCTGTTTGCACCATCTTGAATTAAAACTGCCAGAAAAAAATCTAAAGGTTAAGATTTACATCGCAACTGGACTGGGTAATCTCTCTTACAATTTTAAACTTTCAAATATTCAATATTCATTACGCCGGCAACATCACAGTTGGTGAGTACCAGATCACCGGAGACGTGAGGGAAACGAAACTGTCAAAGGCGCGGCCTTTAGATATATTGGACCAGAGCCATTTTTGGGATTCCATCAAAAGCTATATAAGAGCTCATCTCCTCAAACAGGCCTCAGCCACCATATAACTAGACTTCCACTATCTCCAACTCACATTTCAAATCCGATCTTATCCTTCTATTGACTTGCATATCGTTGCCATAGCAGCCAATTCTTGTATAACTTTGATCATGGCATTAAAAACTTCACTTAGGGATAAAATAACATTCCAGTTTATACATATTTGCGTCTGTTACCTGATAGGAATCATCATCATAAAAAGAGTTTGCGTAAACTTCATCAAAGTCAAAATATTAATTGAAAAGCGTTTATAAGGAGGGGATATGCTTGAAAATTAGAAACATGGAAATGGATGGCTAGAAGCATGTACAGAGTCTTTCGTTAAGCGCTTCCTATGTTTAAATTTAAATAAAACAAAGTGCCTGTGGGATATCATCGAAATTTGTTATTTGTTGAAAGGTCCGTCAATGCCATTATTTATGGAAGATATCATCGGGCAAATGTCCGCTGCGGCTTCGCTGGCTGGCATACATATTTTTTTTTAACTTTTCATGGCTTCAGTGATTAAAATGTATATTTCAATAGATATAAACGTTTGTAGATGCATCGAAAATAGCTATTTGATCCAGGTAATGAAACGGATGCAGAATTTGTGCGAGAATTAGCAATGTAATCGGATGATGAACTACCAGAAATAAACGACAGTAGTGGTGATGAAGTAGATTGTGTGGAGGAACAGTTGGAGGTGAGTGATACGGAATAGGAGGTGTCAAATGGAGACAACGATAATGAACATCAAAACGGTGTAAAGGGAACAGCAAAACATGCCAAATCTGCTTTAGATTGTTGGAGTGCGTTTTTTGACAATATCTTGCTGAATACGATTGTCTACAATACAAATAAATACCATTTTTACAGTTGAAAGCGCTTATTGGATTCTTATACATGGCTGGATATCATCAAAATAGCAGACTGAATACTAAAATGACCTTTGGGGTATTAATGGATCTGAAATTGAACAATATCGTTTGACTATGTCACGTAAAAGATTCCATTTTCTTCTGCAATATCTACGCTTTAATAACAAGAAGACAAGTAATGAGAAATGGATAAGCTTGCACCAATTACAGAGATTTTTGAGATGTTTGTTGCACATTGTCAAAATAATTATTTTATGGCAGAATATACCACAATCGACGAAATGTTGCCTGCGTTTAGGAGGCAGTAAACCATTTAGGTATGGAATACAAATCATTGCTCTTATTGATGCAACAGTATTTTATACCGCTAACTTAGAGGTGTATTTAGCGAAGTAACCTGATGGACCATACCGCGTTGATAGTAGTGGTATACCTGTACTGAGGAGGCTATGTGAACTGTTGAGAGGAAGTGGGCGAAACATTACGGGTGATAATTGGTTCACAAGTTACGAATTAGTTGTTGACCTACTAAATACCTATAAACTAACATATGTTGGAACCATAAAAAAGAACAAACGCGAACTGCCACCTAGTATTGTGTCAATTCATAATCGAGAAGTATTTACGTCACAGTTCATCTTTCAAGAGAACTTGACATGTGTTTCCTACATACCGAAAAATGGAAAAAACGTTGTTTTGTTATCTAGTATGCATCATGATTCGGCAATAGACTCGGCAACACACGAATAGAAAAAGCCAGAGATTATCACTTTTTATAATAAAAGAAAATCTGGTGTGGAAGTCGTAGCTAAGCTATGCACAACCTATTCAGTTGCCAGGAATACAAACCGTTGGCCAATGGTAATTTTTTACAATATTTTGGACGTAGGAGCCATCAACGCTTACATTATTTATAAGAAAAACGGAAATGGAGAAAACTTTAGCTTTACAGCAGTGTATGCTTAGGGCACTAAGTAAATGCGTTAGAAATCAAGCAGCACAAAAAGATGAAGCAAGTACTAGTTCAAGGGTTGAGAGTTCTGAAAAAGATGTAATTTTTGAGAACGGAAAAAAATCGTATGACCAGATACACATGATGTGTTATAACTACATATGTTTAGAACATGCGAATTATGGTTGTGATCTTTGCAAAAGCGACTAAATTATTGGTTTTAAATTATCTTGTATAACGAATTTAACTTTCACTTTTATTGTGCATTTTGTATTAGTTTTTATTATTTTGTTATAAAATAAACACAATTAGAAGTTACTGCTTCCTTTCATTGACTAATCTGAACAATGCTGTATACATATAACACAATTACTTACGTTCTGCTCAGTGGAGTTCCACAGATGCCACGCCAGTAATTATGTTACAAGAAGTCGCGGGACTAACCAAAGGTTAAGAAAACTTCACAAGAAACAGTCTAACGTGGTCAAATCGTATGATCTCGGTGGCCAATTCACATCACCTCCACGTGAGATGACCCTCCCCTCAAATCGTTCGTGCAGAATGTCTAATGTGGCATAAGCTGTGTAACAGGTAGCGCCGTACTATTGAAACCACATATCATTGATGTCCATACCATCCAATGCAGGCCAAAATAAGTTGTTAATCATCGCCCTATAGCGCTTGCCGTTGACGGTGATGGCCTAGCCAACATCGTTCTGTAATAAATATGGACCGATGACGCTGCCAGTCCAAAATCTACACCAAACAGTGACTTTTTTGGATCTCATGTGGATTGGTATCATTCCAAATTCGACAATTTTGTTTGTTAACGTACCCATTCACGCAGAAATGGGGCTTATCGCTGGAGATGATTTTTTGATGAAAATTAGGATCAGTTTCCAACTGCTCCAGGGTCCAATCAGCGAACACACGTCGTTGTCTATGGTCATTTACCTTCAGCTCCTGTGTCAGTTGAATTTTGTACAGGTGTAGGCCCAAGTCACGACGCAAAATTCTACAAGTTGTGAGCGATTCGAAATCGACTGTCTCAGATTTTCCTGCACACTTTCACGAACAGCGGCGATATTTTCGGTAGATCTTGCGTTTTATCGTAGTACGGGTGTTGCTTTGTTGATTACTGAACCAGTAGCCTCAAATTTATCCACCACATCGCGAATAGTCCTCTCGGTAGGACGATTACGACGACCGTAAAATGGTTGAAGCACGCGGAACGTTGCACTGTGGGGACTAATGCGAATATATCATCTCAAAATTGAATAACTTTAAAAGTAATGCATATATCGAAGTGACATTTGTAATGTAAGTTAATGAATATAAGCAGTTTTATAATTTATAAAAAGTTTATAAAATATTAAACTAAAAATATAACAAGAAGCATAATGACAATAAACTGTGTGAATCTGCGCCAAACTACAAATTGTACCTATATGAACATAACTTGAGAAAATGCTTACAAATAATAATATACAATACAGTACTTAATATAAAAAAAACATTTTAGGCATTTCTATTATGCAGTGTAAAAAAAATAAATTCACAAAAAAATGTCCTCTATTCACTATTTACACTTTCTTCCGATTCTACACTTAAATTTTGTAACAGAACTTTAGCTTCATCATCTAATTCCATAAGTTTTCGTGCTTGAGACCAACATTTACTAGAAATATATGGATCGGAAGTATACATGAGGGTGTGGAACACATCTTCATTTGTTGACGATCGGGAGCATTTTCTAGCATGCTGTAAGCGAAAATTTTTATAATCTTAGTTTCGTACTTCCTGAGCATCCTCTGAAAGCTGTTCCAATGGTAGCAGGGCAAGATGTTTCATGACGTTTTCTCCATGGATTAACACCTTATGAACAGAAGCTGACATATAGTACCATCCGAACGCTTCCAGATAATATCCCGCTGTTGTTCTTGCATATTCCCCGAATTTTTTGCGTCAATAGGTTTTTAGCTAGCCATAGTTTGTAAGAGTATGTAAAATCTTTTGATCAGATATTCATTTACTCCAGTTATATTAGCAGTACATGTGTAATTAACAAATAGCCTTCTGGCGGTGTTTCCGTCTTTCGAATTTCCGCTACCTTGACGTAGTTTGTCGACAATTAACCCAAGGTCGTCTCTGAATTTTCTTTGTATTTCTTCTTTCGTTTCCTTCTTTCTCTTTTTTTCCTCTTTCCTTCGAGCGGACCACTTTTTAAATTGTAAGTTATACGAAATATGTAATATACATTCCATAAATCTAATCCAGCAATGTAATGTTGAAAGTCCGAATCTGTAAGTTTCTTGCCTAACCTGTTTGCTTCCAACAAGTTCCAAATTATTCATTTCACATGGCTTTGCGAGACATATTGTGCATTCCGAAGAAGAAGGTGTACCAGTCAACACTTGCGTTACCTTATCGTCAATCATCGTTAAAATTAGTTCGTGTTTTACCGAAACAGTTGTTTGTTCAGAAATAACCACCTGGGTAGGTTGAAGCGCTTAAATTTCATTTTCGATGCCTAAAATAACTTCCCTTGTTTTTGCTGGAGTTTCTTTAGTAAATTCAATTGATATTGGACGACAATATCTGTTGGAATAGGGTGTCGGATTTTCCCATATTACTGTTTTCAGAACTAACTTTAGAGGAACTAAAGAAGCAATATAAAGGTTTGCATCTGAAATAAATTCACCTTCACCAGATAAAACCTGTTTATACTCTGCCTGTCCTGATGATCCATCGCACCCCCACTTCACGTATAATATCATTTGTAAAATATTTGATATATCAACATAATCAATTTTTAGGATCCATCTTACTGTATCATTTAGAAGATATTGAAGTGTAACAGTTGCTTTTGTATCTGTTACAGTTATCCTATCAGGATAACATTCCGTTTTAGCTTCTGCAATCCTTTTTCAGGATGGAAGTATTTTGCATCTTTTCTCATCTACAACCGTCTTTAATAACTGATATTTGTCCCTGTTCATTTCTTGATAAAGTTAATACATCTTGGCCTTCATTGTCAAGCCAATTCAATAGACCATTTTGTAATTCAGGGGACAAATACCTTACTTTCTCAATAATTTTTGCATGTGTAATTTCACCAATTGATCTCAATGCTTTTAAGTGTGAGAAGGTAATTTGATCTACTCCAGAATGCCGAATTATTTTTGCAGGTTTCCTTTTCTTTGTAGACTCGGAGGATTCTTCATAGTCTTTGCATGGTCTAACTCTTTATCTTCCAGATGGCGTGGAAATTTCTGGTGTAGATCCGTCTGTATTGTCAAAATCAATGACATACTCCTTATTTAGCCAGTCTTGGTGATTGACGATAAATCGACCTTTCTTTCTTGATGCCGCAGCTCATTTATTTCTTAGAAAAAATATATCATCAAGATTTATGGTTTGCTTATTACTAATTACATGCGTTATTGCATGCTGACTTTAAATCTTTAAATGTATCAAATCTTAAAATAATGCATTTGAGGTGAATTTGCTTAAAAACCGTCAGTCAAAAGGGTAACATGTATTGTATTTTTAGAAAGCCGATGAAATTCTAACTAATGTCATATCAAATTGTTTATAGTAATTAGCAGAATCGATTGTAATATTTTACTATCGAGTGTCCCATTTCAAAAAACAAGTTTGGTTTGTCACTGACTGCTTTGATCACCCTGCATAAAGAAAAATATTTTTAAAACATAGCCCATGTAGCCCTCAATTACATTCCAAAGAGGGTTTTCGAAATTCCTCACCGTTTAATTATAATAGTCCGTGCCATCCTGGATTACACCACCCTGTATATGTAAAACTGGTATTAAAGTATTTAGTTACCAGATTATAAAAATGCGAAACATAAATTGGTGACTTCCCGCAAAACCGTAAATTGCTTAGCCACTTATCTTGAAAATTTCTTCATCTCCAATGCTTTTAGGTAATATTTATTCATACTAGGACTTCAAGATAGCTCAAGGCACGACGAGAGAATGATAAGTGTCTTCATACACATATGATGTCCAATGAATACCCATAGAAGCGAAGCAATCTAAGTAGTTTACTTGAATATTGCAGGTGAATACATCCAGTTAAAGTGTTATGTATGCATAATAGTTACCATCATAAAATAATCGGAGACAGACTAACTACTTGTCATCGTATACATAGTATTTGACGTTTGCTCAAAACTTGTTAACTTTCTTTTTTTACAGCAACAACCTTCCGCACGTAAGGTAAGTTCATGCAACCATAATATATATATTCCAGTTGTTATGCAAAGTCGTTTCTCAATTTGTAGTAAATTGCTAATAGCACGTCATTCGCACTATGCACAGTAAAAAGTGTTTCGTATTTCACTTCAAACATATGTAAATTTAATCTATTTAATTAACACTTTACATATTTTAACATGACAATTACATTATCTGAACGTATGCTTGCATTTATATACGTCAAGAAGTATTATCTACATTTCTTTACGGCAACTATTTCGATTTCTCATTGTAACAGTGCATAACAATAGATCGACCCGCTAACAAAAATCGTACATTACATAAATATATGAGAAAGCAAAAATACTATTACACAAACAATCTTGTTCATATCTGTTTAAGTTTTTTCCAACGTCGGTTTTTTGTACTTTTCACGACCGCAATAAAACCACCTACATCAGCCAGCCACGCCTTGCATTATTCTAAATTAACATATCGCATGTGCTACACACAGACAATTCCCACAGTATTGATTTCATCGATAACAATTATCATCGATGTAGTGCAATAATTCACTGGCGGAATTATTACGATGTAGTATCAAATGGTCCTTTCATAATCATATAGTTTTTTTTCTATAATTTCTTCCATGGGCAATGTGCACAAGAGTGATGATCGTTGACAGGATGTATGATGTCATTAAGTCCTATTGGATTGATATATTTTTTTTAATTTAATTTATACTTTAATCATCCGAATATATCGATAATATCGGAAATACAAAGTCGTCTGTGAAAATGTGATGCCAAAAGTAGGAATCGAATGTAGAAGAACCAGAACAAGACTCTGGAGCAGATAAGCAGTAAAGCAAAATTTGTATAATTTGTCCACAGGAGACACCTAATGCTTTTTTGAGTAGACCATTTATTAAAAGGAAAGCGCTTTCGCGACTTGAAAGTTGTATCTGATTTCACTTGTGCAAGTTATCAGAAGGATGAAAAAACACTTTTCTAATTATTATGTCATAGTGATGCCTTTAATGGCTTTAGAGATCAAACCATAAACGTTCAGAAAGTAACGCTTGAAGAGGTGAGTGTGGCGTCTATGTACTAGCAACTTGTAGGGAGCACAATTGGTCCATCATTTCTTGGAAAACAAAATCGATGCGGTTTAACAGAAAAGCTGTTATTATCAAAATGATAATAATACCATACTACATCGCTGTTCAAACGTGTTGGTTGTGCGGTGCTTTTGGCTGAAATAGTGCATTTTGTGTTTAAGTTACACGTGAGCTACCAATCTCGAATTGTTTCTGACTAATTTGGAATCTTTGTATCCGATTTTTTGGTGTCTGGTGGTCATTTTGAAATGTTCATGATGTATCGCGTTTTGCTTGAAGAATGTGAATCTAAAGATTGAACATTGAGGAATGTTATTACATTAAAATTAAATATGTAGGACCAGATTGACGATGTTGAAAGTCACATGTTTCTAATTGTAGATTTGAATTTTAGTTTTGTATTTTCTGATACGTTCTACAACGATGAGAGCATATAGAAAAAGTTAGACTGTGGAACCTATGGTAAGATTTCTGATAAACCAATCAATTGGCAATGAAATGTCTACTATGAACAATAAGTACCGTCGCCTGGTGGGTGTACGAAAATAGATTTTCCAATGTTTACTGAGAGTTTTTTGGATAAGTCGGAAAGATTTGTCCTCCAATTCAGAAGCAACCTTTCAGAGATGAACTAGGTTAATAGCCTATGGAAACGACATCGATATGCTGCTGGTTACAGATTGGCAAGTAACATTTGTGGCAACCCATGGCAAGTATCTATTGAAATGGTACAAATTTAGTTCAAAAATTTAGAACAAACCATAGACAGAGTTCAAGTTAATCGTATCTTTAATTACAACGAATTTAATTTATCCATTAATCTTTGCACAAAGTTTATGGTAGATCGCCCATATGTTTAGTAACCTGTGACTGGGCGCTGTGCTGCGATTTTGGGGCACGATATAACTGCAGAACGCACATTCAATAGATATGCCAACTTTCAATGATTGTTTCACCACAACCTTTTTATCGCTTTAATTTACCTATTTTTTTTGTACAAAGGTATCACTGGAAGACAATTTATCATAGTTACGCATTTTAATTTCGATACATTGTGACGATATCAAGAAAACGACACCTCTTTTACATACTTGCCACCAAGCTCCGTAAATATTGAGAGCTGGTAAAAAAATTTAATTTCATGGAAAATGAAGCAATGTAAAGCATCCAGCATGCCTTAAAACGAATTTAAACTGTTTGTTAAGCACGACTTGATGGATAAAACGGCATCTCGCACCGCAGCCGAAGAGCCACCTAAATTAAGTCTATGTTAGTGATACAACCTTATGTAGTTCCACATAATAGCAATAGAGTTCTCGAAGAAGAGGCTAATTGCAGATTCCGGGAGAAGTATTTCAGCACCATATTACGCTACCGGTATCGATAAACTTAAATTGAGATTACGAAAGATGCGTTAAAAGGTACATAAACTCTGGTGAGCGTCAACACTTCCACTTGGTGAGGGGTGGACTCTCGAAGGTGGCTTGACCAAGCGAAGATGATCGTGGGTATCTTGTAGCGCCACTGATTTCCCAATTGCTTCGTGGAATCTTAAAGTGTTTACGTCGGAAATCAGAAGGCGAGACGTGGATAAGCGCAATTTGAAAATGCCAAAACGCATACAAATACCAAGCAAAATTCTCGAGACGACCCAAGGAAGTTTCTAGAATAGGGGAAGAAAGAAAAATTATTTATTTTGACAACAGGAGGTTGGATACATCGACTGAAACTACGTCATCTAGCGAAGGAAAAATTAATCTAGCTTCTGTAACATCAACTGACAGTTGTTATCTATCCAGTTGATAACATACATAAAGATAAAGTAGAAATGCGAAGTTATTTCGAAGAGAACAGAAAATATAATTTTTAAATATATTTTCAAAATGACCGGAGCGTAGAGAAACGACAAAAAATCGAGTGCCAATGAATTTACAGATATATGAAGAAACTCAACCAAAAACAGATGAAAATCCGATCTGAATAAAACAACCGAAGGAAAAATTGTAAGCGAAAGACGACGACAAAATGACGATGAGTTTCCCGAATATCACTCTCCAAAAAATGAAGATATTGTTATTAAAGGTTGCTCCGTCTTATTGTTAGTTAAATTTTTATCAGCATGCAAAAAGAAAATTGAATTTCACTAGGAGCGTACAATTCAAGAGATGTTATAAAATGATCAAATTGTTGTAGCATTGAATTTTGCAAAATCAGTAAAAATTTCAAAATATTTTACAACGATGCCACTACAGTTAGGTTCAACGAAGACGCAATGGAAGTAATTCTAAACCTGCCACCGTTATAAATCTTTATACAAGAAACTGCTAGATCTGCAGCATACAGAATCATGCACAGCCAAGCATTGTTAAGTAAATCGCACGGTGCTGAATATCAAAAACTATTTGATGAACTCAAGGCGACGCTCCTAACGGGGACGCCAAGCGATGCCATGGTTCAGAAATTTAAGCCTAGATAGGAAATATTGAGTTATAATACCAGATACGAAGAACTGGAACCATGGCTCGCGCGTAAGAGCGGACTCAAACTGATACACAGACGGCTCTAAAACTGGGGGGAGGGGAGGGAGGCTGGCATTTATGGAAAGAAGCCTAGCTGGGCCTTTTCACTGAGCTTCAGCAAAAACTCGATGATACACTAGGCTTAGGTTGCAGTGATTCACCATTATGTCAGAGAAGTAGATAGATGGACCGAACCAGGTATGAGTGTCGCTATTTAGTACAGTCAGGCAGCACTTAAAGCGATCAGTTCCGCCGGTGCTGACTCAAAGTTGGTTTGGGATTGCGTAAGTGCCCTAAATGAGGTGCGCACCCAAAAGAAATTAACTTTGGCCTGGGCCTCCAGCCACACAGGCGTGAAGAGAAATGAGGCGGCGGATGAGCTGGCCAGACGATGTCCGTCAAGGACTTTCATAGGAGCTAGCCCTTCCTTCGGCATCACCAAATCGCAAATTAAAAAGGCCATCCACGAATGGACATGTAACTGGTCCAAGGAATGGTGGAAAAGTCACCAGGACAATGACTTTACTAAAGACCTACTGGGTAAAGACAGGAAGACTGTCAAAGTGATGGTAGGTCTGTTGACCGGTCAAGGCACAGGCAGGACAAGGTTTATAGCAATGGGCGTAAAGAACCCTACAGCCAACGGCTACATAAAAGAGCGGCTCTCAGAAATGCCTAATTGAAAGGGGATCACAATAGACCTGCAAAGGCCGCGGTGAAACTGGTTTTCATGGCCACCCCATTCCTAATCTAATCTAACCTAGGTTCAACAAAACACTTCTGTCCTAACCGCGTGTGCAATAGGTTCCAAATCAAGAAATGTTTTTAATTTGGTCTTAAAAAATGTTAAAACTTGCACTATTATATGCTCGAACTACATCTTTGGGCGTTTTTCAGTCTCATCCCATTTGATCAATCTCGCGCCGCAATAAATATTTTACTTTCATGGCCGAAATTGTTGAGTGACCGATAAATGTATTTCTCAGGGAGATTGATCACTTGTTTTAAACTTTCTTGGAGGAATCTGAAATGCATCTTCAAATTGATCAATCTTGTAGTTGTCTTGTAGTTTGTATTTAGCACCTCAAAACCTCGTTAGTCGATTAGATGCCGTGAGTGAATATTTATTTTATTTAACGATTGATTTATTTAAAAGACTGTTGTGGAAATTAACTTTTGTACTACTAATTTCTTTGTATTCTCTACACACGTGTGTACATTATCATGGGAGCGAAAACAGATTATTTCGCTCCCACAGACGAGTTGCCAAACTTGCGGCACATAAACTGTAAAATGGTTTTTACTCTTGTTCTTCTTGTAAGTACTACATATAAAACAGAACAAGAAATTCGAAATAATCCGAAAAGCAAAAAGTATAAATGCAATTTGTGTTGTAAAATACGTATTAAACGAAATAATATGAATGCTAATTTCGGCACGTTGCCCGTATATGTACCGAGCCACTTATCGTATGATTAATGCGAACAGAAATTTGCAAATGAAGAACAATATAGCGTTAACCGAAACAAAATAAGTCGTTAAACACGGTATGGGTGAAGATCGAGCGGAGAACAAAGAAGGAACCGACGCATAATGGCGATAAAGAAAGAACGACGTAGATAGAGATGGTTGCGTTTATTTCTCGATCGTTCGTAGGTGTGAAATAATTTTAATAAATTGATATGCGGCGGTGGGCCGGCCTTTCTCGGTCCATTTATCGTTCGTGCCGAAGAGAGAGAATCTATATGCGAATAGAGCGACACCTGCGCGAATTAGACTTCAACTTTGACCTATCAAAACATCGGTCGCGTTGATTTACGACGTCTATGCGGATTTGAACCGCAAAGTCGCTTGTTGTTATTTATAGCGGCGTATATTTTACTTTGTTGGTCTCTTGTACCGTTTTAAAACCGCGTGGGTATATGAAACTATGCGTGATATTTATGGAAATAAATAGGTATCTAAATATATTAGGTATATACATAGACAGAACTCCATAAACATAAGAATGTTTATCTTTATTGTTGTATACATGTTTGAGTGTGTTTGTATTTGAAATATGGGTCACCATGATGCTTTCAGATGATTTATCTTGATCGTCTGTTTCCCTACATTGGCATTGTGACAACTTTGGATTGTACGTATATAAAGATTGCAATAATGAATTAGATAATAAATCAATTTTCATTACAGTTTACTTGTGTGTATGAGGGTTTCGAATTTTGTTCACTTTTATAAAATATGTGAGAAATACGAGAATAAATAATTTATTATCCTACAGTTCTTGGATAAAGTTAGTTTGTAAGTTATTACAAATACAAGATGTAAACCCAACTTGTATTAAATTTATGTATAGATACTCCCGGATTCTAATACGACATTAGTTACAATGATAAAAATAATTGATAGTGCAAGTTCATTTTGTAATATCCTTTGATTGATGATAATTGAATTTGTGAGATATTATTCAGTCTATAGATATAGCAAAATTACAAAGTCCAAACAATTAATACAAATTGTTTCATTACTGATATATCCTGATAGAAGCGTTTGCCGTGCTCATCATTTATAGCTCTGCACGTAAACGTGAACGTAGGAAATGGATCCACAGAGACATATTGCAACTGAAAGCAAACCCGAATCACAAGGAATTTCAAGCAATTTCTTTGATATCTGTTAGAGTGCTGTCAAAATGTTCCTCTTTCAGAATATGTCTTCAGAATCTGTGTCTCAACAAAAAAGTCTTCTTTAAATTTTGGTTCGTTTACCCTCATCTTTATTCAATGCCTCACTAAAGCTTTTCAATTTCATGTGCAGTGGTGGAACAACATTGTTTTTGGAGTCTACCAATGGCACATAATATGTCGTACGTTCTTTTGACTCGGCTGTAATGATTCTCGAACAGACTAGTCTTGTCTCTTGTAATGACGTTGCTTGCTCGACTGTCCCATTCACGCAAAAAAAAACAACAAAACTTGATACAGCTTAGTTGCAACTCAAATAAAACTGCAAGAACCTTTAAGTTGCCACAGATATGCCATTGATTCTTACCATAGTTACTTCATACTTTAGTCAACCAGTACTTTTACGTCAGTATGAAGTCGCATGATTCTTTTATACGAACTGCATAACCAATAGGATTAGAGGATTGAATATTACAAATATACCTAAAATAGTCCTGCCTTAAACTCTATTTTTAACTATCTATAAACAATCTCCATTTCTCTCGCTTGTAATTTATATTTAAAGCTGGTAGTACACCTTTGATGGTATTGCAGAAGACCAAATTATTTTTCATGTTAAAAAATGGTACTAGGCCTTTATGGCGTTCACAAAAAACATATACCGAAACATCGTCTTCTAATAGGTTCCACTGCTGCAGTGTTCATCCTGGTAACTCTGGTTTACGTTTTGGAAGATCTAGATCTCCCACGAGATCGTTCAATTCTGATTGGATTATTTTGTTGTTGTTTGTAGGCTCTCTCCAGACCATTGGAACAGCGAAACGCATAGGTCGTTTTTTATGGCCTAACTAGTTTCTCAGACTTGAAACTCATATATTACAGCAGAATATAGTGCCCAATGTTTATCTTGATGGCGCCAGTTTTTCAGTATACTTACTTTAGAAACTTCCAAGGGTAAATGAGGCAAAAGTTAAAGAAGGTATTGCTGTTGAGCCAAAGATTCGACTTTATTCTAAAAGACAAACAGTTTGACAGCACTCTAACATATACCGAAAAAAGATCTTGGAACGGCTTTCGTCTCCTAGTTACTATTTTATTGGGTAATAAAAAAGCTTAAAATGACGTTACTTTTATAGAAATTATGCTGTCATCGTATCAAAAAATGAGTTGCAATATATCCTCTAAGGATCCATTTCCTGCAGCCAGATTTGCACTTTTGTCCTGGGAACTGCAGTAAGTGATGGGCACTGCTAACGCTGCCATTAGGATACATCAACAATGGAGAAAGGTACCAGGTTCCATACTTACCGACTACTGTTGAGCTTTTGTTAGAGATGCTCCAGAAACAACTCACAAAAGAATAGTAAAAAATGGTTCATTTAGCGACTCTAAATAGATATCGACATTCTTGCAAATTGCACCAAGATGTACGTATGTGTGAGTCGTTCCGTTCGTAGAATGCAACATGCTATAAACAGCGATGTATTCAGTTGTTCCTTATTCCTTTTTAGTAAGCGAGATGGGTCAAGCCAAAAATATCATCTCCATCAACATGAAACCCCAAAATACCATTTTCTTTTTACAATATTTGATAATGTAATTTAGAATGCTGTTTTAAAGCTTCTGCAATAACCATATTTACAGACTATTGTTCCATATTCCTCTACCAACTTTCGTACGAACCGTATATAGTCCGCTTTTTTCTTTGGTTGGTCATCTCCAAAACTTACAAATTCGTAAACGTGGTCGTCATTTTTACTGTACTGGAAGTGTGGCTGTAATTGCATCATCTTATCAAATATAACGATGCAGGATTGATCTAGGATGTCCAGCATTTTTACTTAAGCTGTTCAAAATAGTTTCATTGATTCTATATTGCAAAATATAGAAATCTTATGGAATAACCTTACGGTTTTATAAGTGCCGTAAAAATAGTAAGTAAAGAGTGCTATAAAGGACAATGAAGTAAGAGTTTGTGTCCTCGCCAACTTCAGCAACGTTTTCTGTTTCAATAAAAAGAGTAGCCTTTGGAAATTTGTTTCATAGGTTGACAGTTGTCAGCAATGCAGTGGACAGTGCCTCAACGTGTCTTTTGTGTGGAACAATTTTTAATATTAAATTCTAATTGAATTTAATATAAAAAAATGTTATGGAAAGAATGTTTAGAACACAATTTAAAGTAAGAGAAAGTTCTTCACGTGTTATTATTAATTTATGGGTAAAAAAATGGAGAAACACAGGTTCAATTCGGAACATAAAACCAACCGATCGGCCACGATCTGTACATAATGCGGATAACTAAGAAACAATTAGACAAGCAATTATTGCGAGCCCTAAAAGATCAATCAGAAAACAAGCTATGGCCCTCCATATCTCTCTCTCCAAATTTCGTCCGTATAAAATTGCAGTTGTTCAGGAATTAAGCGCGAATGATAAAGTTAGACGACTCGAATTTTGTCGAACTTTCTTGGCTTTAAGAAATAATATACGTGGTATTGAACACCGATTATTTATGAGCGACGAGGCCCATTTTTATTTAAACGGTTTAGATAATAAACAAAACTGTCGTTTCTGAGCACGTGAAAGACCTAGAGAACTTTACATTCTCCTAAAGTTACAGTATGGTGCACCATTTCAGCTGTAAGAATAATCGGTCCCTACTTCTTTGAAGAAAATTGCACCACCGTAACAGTTAATCCCCGGAATTTAGGGGAGTTGAAAAGGAACATTACAACTGAAATTCACCCAATTTCCCCACCAATATTCTAAACTATTTGGTGTCCCATAAGTTCCTTCCCCGCCATGCTATGTATGTCATCGAGCTGGCTACGTTTGTAAACATGCGGGTTGATCTATTATCCGTTTATAGCATCGATTTCAGTCGTCTTGTAGCTCTTTCAAATTACGTTTCGTTGGTGACGAAGTCCCTTTTAAAATCTCTTTGTACACCGTTCAATATGGATAACCAAAAGAAGCATTTGCGGCATGTTATGCTTAAAAAGGTAGTAGTGTAAAACACTCCAGATAAGATTTGCACCGTTTATGGAAGTGCTAGTACAACTATTAGAATCGTCCGCAATTGGTTTAAAAAAATTAGAGCTGGCAATTTTGATTTAAGAGGTGAAGACCGCAGCGGCCGCCTGGAAATAACTGATACGGATCTCATCAAGAATATAAGTTCGCTGAAAGTCCGCAATATATAGTGTCACGGGATAACGGTACATAATCATTTAATCAAGATGGGATATGTGAATCGGTATTAAGTTTGGGTTCCACACCAATTGATGGAGATCAACTTTACACACATACAAATCTGGAGTTCATTTTAACGCTTTTTCGGTGTTCCTTCGAGTCCATCCGCTTCTGGTGTTAAAATTAATGGAGTTAGAATAAAAAGTGCTAGTGTTATATTCAGAAGTGATAACAACATTGTCCCTGCGGTAGTTGCTTATATCTTTTAGTCTCATCTGGAAAAGGAAAAATACTTAGGCCCGGTTTTTCAATCGCTGGTTAACAAATTTTAACTGACAGGTAAGCCCCTATAGTAGAGGAGGATAAAAGTCGGTTCGCCGAGGAGTAGTCCGCCCGCTGGTTGTCTGGTTGGGGATACCTTCGGTTTCATCCCTTCATGCCCGGCCGTCCCCGTAGTTCAGGCTTAATTCACGGGCGGGCTCGTTGTACCTCACGGCCAAATTCTGTTTCCCACGCTTGGTCGATAGTAGTCATCCGCAAGGAGGCCTGGGCCCCGTGGGGTTAGATATGAGGTAGGAGTTCGCTAAAGCGTCTCCAACGTTGACAAGAAAACTTGTCTAATACGGGTAGCACGAGGGAGAGGAGCCCACCGGTTCGCCGGGACTCTCCGCGAGGTGTCGGTCTCGTGCGGGCAACTGGTTTCGTGCCTCTTTGTCCTGAGGAGTGTGTGCAACTTTCCCTGAAGCCGCATACCTAATGGTCGGTCGGCAGCTGGGTGCTCCTTTGGGGTCCAGTAACCACTTACGTGACAGATAAGCCCAAACTGCTGGCTAAAGTGTTTATCGATCTCGCAGTTTAAACCAAGTGCAGGTCAAAGTACGTATAATCTAAGCTAGCAATTTAACGTGAAGTTAAGCTTAAGTACCAGCCAGTTAACAGAAACAATTAACCGCCTATTGAAAAACCGGGCCTTAACCCAGATAGTAATAGTAACTGTTAGAGTTAGAGTTATCTCAAAAATTAGAAATACTTAACTTCCAAGGTAGTGTCTGTTAACCAGAAAAGAGTTAGGGGTATCCTCAGAAGTGTTAGTATTATATTGAAAAGGAAATCTTTCGATGTAGTAACTGTTACCCCAAAAGGAGTTACAGTTATTCCTAGAAGTGTTAGTTTTATCTCGAATTTTTTTTACTTTTGAAGTGGTAACTATTACCTCGAGAAGAGTTAGAGTTCGTTTTTCGCGCTGTCCTACTGACGTCAGTACCAGCCACCAGAGGCTAGGTCGGCACAACCGCACTGTGATATCCGAAATCAGGCGCCCCAAATTAGCTTTTGGGAATCGCAGTTCAGGAATGCATTTGAACTTTTGCACCGAGGCGTTCGACGCCCTGCTGCCAGGTACTATACCACTATCTATAAAATCCGTCACAAATGTAGAGTATACTAAAAAGAAAGGAATATATGTTGGTAAAAAATATTGATCTGTATTTATTACAGATGTTATCCAGCTATAGCTTGTGATATGAATGTGTCTGGTTTACCTATAATAATTATACTAGGTACTTACTTTTATCATCTATTACCTGTTTTCACAGTAAGTCACTACTTATTTATTTTTACCCACTTATGATTCTTATATTTGATGAGTAAATAAATTGCAGCATCCATTTTCGTTAACCAAAGTATACAGGATAGTCGTTATTCGTGTTAGAACAGGCAAACAGGTGCAATCTAATCAAATCTAACTCTTTTAGAATAACATTTTCGTTTCGGATTAACTTCGGTGTTGAGTTTTTCCGAAGCAGATAAAATGTTTTACATTAGGATATATTCTCCTGATCTATGAATTATGCAGTATTGGATAGCTTGTTGTCTTTATGGTGTTCAATCGATGTTTAACTTATCTTTATGAGACAACAATTCTATCACTTTTTTAACTTGGGTTTTAGATGTAATTTAATCGGGAAAAGAAAACAAATACATTCAATTTGATTAGAACTGTAACTTTTTCGGGTAATTACTTGTCTATGTTTCAACACCAACTGAAAGGATAAGAATTTATCCCAGAGATTTTTATGTGTGTATGAACCGCGTACCTAAGTGCGATATGCTTCTTCAATGACATGAAAAGAATTCTTTTTTAAAGAGGCTTGTTACTGGAGGCGAGACTTGGATTTTATATCAAAATGAGCATCGAAAATGCACTTGGTTTAAGGAAAATCGACCTTCAACTATTGCGAAGCCAGGACTCCATCCAAAGAAAGTTCTTTTGTGCATTTAGTGGGACTGGAAAGATGTAGTGTACTACGACCACCCTCCACAAGGTAAAACCATTAATTCTGGAAAATATTGCAGTAAACTCGATAAATTGAAAGCTGCCACAGTCGAAAAACGGCAAGAATTGGCGAATGGACGAGATGTCGCTCTTCATCACGACAACGCAAACACGCATGTTGGGACGTTGTACCTCATCGTCCGTTTCTCTCGTTAAAAAATTAAGGTGGATCGGTCTATTACAAATAACATATTTGTAGTTTTGATATATTGGAATGAAAATGTTTTCCCAACCAAAGAAAGTGGTGCTTTATATACAAACTAAAACTACAATCGTGACTATTTCTGGCTATATGCGAACATAATTGGCTCTTGGTAAACGATAATTTCATGGAAATGATGATTTCAATAAACATCGAAAGAGAAAACTGTCAGAATTTTTATATCAGTATATAGGCAATACCATTTATCGTAATTGCTTAATGGTTAGTTTTGACAATCGATTTAACTAAACATATTTTCCATATACTTTGATATCCCACGACATTAGAAAGTCTTAGTATTCGATCGTTTCATTTACGTATATTTGAAAAAAAAAGTTTAGATTGTAATCGAATAAGTTTAATATTTATTACCAGTATTAATTTTATCGATACGATGGTAATAAGTTGAATATTTTTTCGTTGCGTGCCGCACCGATCACGCAACATAATTTAACGGCCGCCTTGCGGGTGGGCATTCATTAGTCATCGATCATAGTACGGAGGATAGCGTTAAAATTGTTTTAAATGTTCATTGTGGATCAAGATCCTCCTCTCCTCCACACTGGGGGTAATTCAGTTAGCGCTATCGCAAATATAAGTCTTAACATCTGCTTTAATAACCACAGCATGGCTCTGCACAAATTTTATTATTACGCCATCTCCTGCCATTTTACTATATGTAATATATTACCATCACATTATGTACGGCTAACATGTCTCATAATCGTTAATACAGTAAGTTATGTTGCTCGAGATAATGCGCATTTCTGGATTATTAGTATAGAGGCCCCTTTGTAACCTACAAAACGAGAACGTTGGATAATATTTCACGAGAATACTTTAGTTGTTAAGATACGTTCCATGTGCACGACAGCATGAAATCTTACGATGGCTATTAAATCGTAATTAACGTGTTAAAGTTTGATGTTTACATTTCATAAAAATCTTGTAAAATGTACCAACGCTAGTACGGTGCTTTGTAGGATATTTTGTAAAGCTACAATGACATTAATAAAATAATTATATTGTTGAAAAGGTAATGGATTTTAAAACATCAACAGCATCGTGTAACGGTACACTAAAGTGACACATCGGCTGGCAAAAATTACGATTCGATAAAGTTAGTTGTAAACATTTTTATCTTTTGCCATAAATTCTTGAAGAGAGTGTAGTTACTTTGATGGTGAACTTCTTGGATGTATTAGGAAGTTAGTTAGTTGTTCAATTATCTGTGGACAAGCATCAAAATTTGTTGCATATTTAAAAAAAAAAAAATGAATCCAAATATACAAGACAATGTCTACAATGCCCACCAAATTGAGTAGAAAGCAAAATATTCCAAGCAAGCAATGTTATGAAAGAAATTAAGCTGTGTGGGGCAAACGTGATAAAATGATCAGCATTAGTAGTAGCCAATGATGCAACCCCAAGACAATTGTTTCTTCATAGGGTTTAATTTATCAAACTTTATCTCAAACACATTTATATTATACCACACCATGACTGACATTGTGGACTACTTATCTGTCGATATTGCTCTCAAAAGATCTCTTTGCATCGGTCAATTCAAGTATATGGGATGTAGCTTTTTTTTCTTTGAATTAAGGTTAATGTTTATTTGATCAGAACAGGTTTGTGGGCGATGTGGTCGTCCCAGACGGTTCAGTTTTCTGTATTGTCATTCTCTATCTTTGCCACTTCGCAAGATTTAACTTTCAGTAGTCGCTCTAAAGCAAACTGATTTTTGTTCGATTATATCTGAAAATAACGTTTGTGATAACCATTGGGATCATAAATCATATGAGTACAATACAAGTTAATAACACATTCATTTACAATATCTCTCGAAAAATTTGCTTAATATGACTTCCGTTTTAGTCAAAGCATAATTGAAAATGATCTCCGGCCTTCCGGAGAATGTTGGCCGTTATTTCAGGTGTAATTGAACGACACACAGTTGAGATGAGTTCTCTCAAATGGTCTTTGTCTCTAATCTTGACTGGGTACACTTTGAAATGTACATAACCTCATACAACACTATCGATGGGGGTTAAGTCCAGAGATTGTGGAATTCACTCCACTCGTCCTCTATAACCAATCCACTGAGGGACATTTTTGTCTACCGAATCACTAACAACCATAGTGTGGGGATGCACCGTCTTCCCTGAACCAAATCCAGAAGCTGTTCATTTCCGAGCATTTTCAGGGTAATTATCATTGTTAATTGTGCCGTCAAAAAAAAAAAAGAGTCTATGATCCTGTCTATTCACAAGCCACAGTAAACCATGATGCTCAATGGTGTGGGGATCGAAAAATAGTTTGATAGAAGTATAGTATTGACCCGGTATCAAGCTTTATTCTAGTGACTGTGCAGCCATAAGCCTTTCCGAATAGCTGGCGGTATGGCAGTATTATAGAGAAACTGATCACCACATACTGCTATGGACACTTCGGCAAATTGGATTCTCATCAACGTTATCTGTCTTACTTAGATCTTGTCTGTTTAGTAAAACAGGAATTTGTGGAATATCTCCATGTAAGGGCAGCTACGTTTCGTCCTTTTTCTGGATTATCCCAAATGCGTGGACGAGTTTTCCTTCTTTTAAATTTACAAACGATTGATTCGGGCAAGTACTGTCCTCAACTAACCAATCTGAATCGAGAAATCAAACAGAAACTTCCGATTTTGTCAGATCGCCAGGGCGTAGTCCTTCATCAGGACAACGCCAGACCACACGTTTCGAGACAGACGCTGCGCAAACTGAACAGCCTCAAATGGGATGTCCTAACTCATCCATCGTATTCTCCTGATATAGCACCATCTGATTATCACTTGTTCCGGACATTGCAAAATCATTTAAATGGAAAAAAACTTGACTCTTTCGATGTCTTAAAAATCGTCGTGTTTTCGTTCTTCGAATCTAAACCGTGCGGTTTTTATGATCGGGGCATCCGTATGCTACCAGAACATTAGAAACAGATTATAGCAAATGATGTGACTTTTACTCACAAACTCCGTATGAACTTTTGCACTCAATTTGTTTCTGTTATTTTCTGGATTGTTCTTGCTGTTCTTCCAACAGCTACAGACGTCACAAAGTATTCGAACCAAGTGGGAATGATATCTTAGTAATGAAGCATATGGTCCATCTATGTATTGTTAGGATTTTTTTTCTTTACTGATCAAACGCAGGAGGCATTCTTGGTTGGTACCAGTTTTCAAGGTTAATATTTCCATGCTCAAACAAACAAGTCCAACGGAAATGATTTTCTAATCATTTTTACCATTAACCGAGATCTATATTATCGACTATTTCTGTTGCATTACATCCAATTTGTTAATAAAGGACATCAACCGCCGAAATACTACCACGTTTGCCATTTAAAAAATTTGTTTCTTATGCTAACTCGGCCAAAAAGGGCTATTGTGGTCCCATGCTGTAGTCATTTCGATCAGGTTGCACCCGGAAAGAAGCCCACAGGAGCTGCTTCCAAGTCATTGATCAGGTCAATAAAGGGAACTCTTTCTTCATAAATTACATGCTCAAGTCCTCTATTACGTAGATTGGACAAAGCAGCTGTCTTGTTCATCACCCAATTCTTTCTAAATTCTAGTACCCAATTCTTTCTAAATGAGTCATTTTTTCTACGCAGGTTTTCTTGTCGGTGATTAGACATTTTAACTTTTCATCCAATCGCTATTTATTTTAATGGTCTGATGCTGTACTCAATCGTACCGGAATAAAGGTCTATCCAGACACATCAGTGCTGCGTCCGTTCAGTATCAGTGTCAGTGAAAAA
>CM043017.1:160579879-160683799 GCA_023690525.1 Holotrichia oblita | reverse complement strand
GACCATAATTTCTTTTCAAGAGGGATCATATTTGGTAATAATTAAGATCGAATAAAACTTATTAGTTACAATATAGATATCAATCAAAGGTTCAAGAGCGTTGACCCAGTCAACACACAACAACTCTCGTCTAATTGCATCATAATTTGCTTTATGGTAAGAAAACGAAAGTTTAGAATCATTTAAGCGTTTAGTGTGAATCGATTTCAAAATAATATCCAAAGCAGAATGATAAGTATCGATCTTAAGGGAGAAGCGCAAGGAGTAACTGAATCGACGAAACTGTCATTGGCCAAAACTAAATCCAAAATACAAGAGCAGCTGTTAATAACAGAATTAAATTGCAACAAATTATAGTAAAACACAGTATTAACGAAATTGATAGCTTTGTTATCATACACAGAAGGTTGTAAATGCAATGGCTGAATGAAATCTGGGAGATGTTATTAAAATATATTAGAATAATGATCAATGTTGGTAAGGCGAATAAGAACCAGGTAGGTTCAATCGCTTTAAGAAAAAAAATGCGACAGCTAACACCGTAAAGTATCTTGTGTTTTATAACTATAAAATCTGATCATACTCTACGTCTAGCATGATAAAATCAACGCAGATTACCCAGTTGGCATATGTATTGCCATCTGTGTCAATTATGGTGACAAAATTTAGTATGACATCACTTGATAACAATTATTCTTAAATCGGAGAATATTCCAGAAATTCTGCTTCAGCTGATTAGGCCAACTTTATCCGCTAGCGGTAGCCTTTTGGAGATGTGGTTATGTTCATGGCATCGGAAGAAACTAGGAAATAATTTTATAAGTATAAGCCGTTAGTTTTTGATCGTGTGTTACACAAACATGACTACAGCTCTTTCCTGTTTTTCATATTTTGTATTCTCTGTATTCTGTTTGACGTTAAAAGATTAATATTAGGATGAAAAACAGAGAGAATTGAATTGGGACAAAATCAATGCTTCACATTGCAATTTTGCATTTAATACAGTACAGATATTTACAATAGTTGAGATTCGTAAATAATTGTGACGAGTAAATAGAGAATAATAAAGGCTCGAATATTCGATCCTTGTGGCAGTCCACTTAAAACTGGTTGAGTGGGATGTTAATTTAGAACGTTGGAACCGAATCTTTCAAGCACATTAACATTGTTAGGTTGTCGGACAATCACACACAGTTTGACTGAAATCTTTTGTGTCGCCCTTGACAGTTTTTGGTGTAGATCACAAATGTTAGTAGCGTTAGTTAGTAAAGACAGAAACCTTGACGTCGGCATCATGAACGTAGACATTATCAATGAAAGGTCATATATCCAAAAATGTGGCTGTAGTTTTCGTTAAACGGGTTGGCTTAGATATTAGTTGATACAAACCAATTGAATCCAGAAAATCATTGAAATAAGTTGTCACATTATTATATAATTTTTCCAGATAAACATAATGAAAAGTATTTTCAAATGCGTGCACCAATAATTGATAATCGAACTCCAGCGGCCTATAAGCAACACCAACGATGTATTTAAATCGATGAAGACATATATTTAACCACATTAGCTTGATGCTATTGCTTGCCGTAAAAATAGGCGAGCAAAATTTAGGTTTCACATAAATAGCAACCCCGTCTCCTCCTCCTTCTCCCCATGCTCCATCTGTCTATTCTTTCTGTACTAATTCAATAAAAATGTATCCTACAAACAATATCCTACAACAACTGACAATAAGAGAAGAAAAAACATTGATTGATTTCAATCTAAGAAACTTTCTAGCAAAAACCGGTGATTTTAAAAGGACATATTGATGGTACGCGAACGCCTCAGGAGAAAGAAAGGGGTCGAATTGGAAGTAAGGAGATCGCCATCGTATGTATCATAAGGAAAGTCATCATTATTCAACAACAGATAGAAGGAATTTTTCGGAGTTTTCTTGTATCACAGGAAATTTCGGCATTCGCGACTGATCGTTACACATTTAATACGCAGGAGAACAATGATACGTAATTGCTTTCACATTCATCCAACAAGTAGACACACTGAATAACAGAGAATTGATACAGGTGTGATATATTACAACAATGTTTCACTTATCTTACTAACACATACGTTAATCTATTTTTTTAATAGTAATCGCAAAGAATCCGACGTATTTTTATATCAATTCGAAACATCTATACAATATTACGTAGACCATCAATACAGCATCCGCTTTAATTCGATATAATATAGCGGGGGCGACAGAACACCTGGTTAGCTCGGTCAGCGAGCTATTACACAATGCTACCAACCGCGCTGAACACTTGATCAAGATAGGCAATCTCATCAGGGTTACATGAAGGAGAAATTGGGTTACATTGATAATGTATATCTCTAACAGTTCGTGTTGTGTTGTTACTGTTGCGAATGAAATAGTATCGTAAGGATATATTTTCTTGTTATGTTATTTGTTCGTCTTGTCAGTAATTAAGTGCTGCGCTCTATGGTTTCAATAACGTATGTATACATCCATTTATGCGCCGTATTAGATTGGATAATTTAAGGTATAGTATACTGAGAATTTGCGCAATATAGCTTGTTAACCCATATTGTACTCCATAAACATGATACGTTGTTTATTTTTATTCGTTCTATATATGTAACTACATCACTTGTTATAAAGTTAATTCGACAACAGATAAATTTATGTAGGGTAGTGTAGGTACAGGTACACCATTATGTTTGTCGTTCAATTCTCGCAGCTAACTGAAAAAAAAAACAATGTATTGTGTAGACATGTCAGTGTCTGTAAACTAATAAAAGCTATTTTATCTTATTGTGAGAAATTTCTAATAAAGATTTTTGGTTTAATTTATATTTGAGACAAAAGCGACGTTAATGGCTTCTAGAAAAAAATGAAAATGCAGCAATGACATGCAATTGGCTCTAAAGATATACAGTGTGTTTCAAAAAAAACTTCATTTAGTTGCCTATGAATGTATCCTCTAAATTATGATTTGCCGCTTTCTTGAAATGCGGATATAGATTAAATGGTAGAAAGGTTATCCAAGTGTCACTGTCAAAATTTATCATCGAGCGATATGGTAATTAACGGAAAACTAGTACAATTAGATTATTAATTTATTTAATAAGATAATCAAACAACTAAGGTAAATAACTTTATATATAATTTATAACAAATGTTCAAAATGGTCACCATTTGGTGTTATTTCATTACATTTAATTGCAATTGTATTCATCAGGTAATTTAAGTTATTAATTCTGGTTTTATATACTTCATTTTTTAGCATTCCGAAAATAGAAAAAAATCTAACGGAGTAAGGTCTGGTGATCTTGCTGGCCAAACACCTCTGCTAATAACTCGATGAGGGAAGTAATGTTCTAAAAACTCGAAATTTTCACGAGTTGTATGCAGTAGCCCCATCTTGCTCGAAGTAACCTCATTGAGTTCATCCTGTTGCAATTGATTTAAAAATGGTGTTAATAACTGCTCTCGGTATCGTTGGCCATTAATGGTATTGTGAAAAATATTGGTCCGACTATTCTACGACGAGATACAGCTAACCATACTCCAACTTTAACAGGATCTAAAGGAACTTCGATGCGATTGTTTGGATTGTTTACAGACCATGTTCTGTAATTTTGTTTATTTACAAACCCGCTTAAATGAAACCATGCTTCATCAGTAAAAAAACTGAGATCAAGAATTTCGTCGTTATTTAAATTATCTTGAAAGAAGTTGCAATGATTAACTCTAGTAACATGATCTCTAGGTAAGATCTGGTGAACTAACTTTGTATGCATTCATATGCAAACGACGCTTTAAAATTCTATGAACGGTACTAGAAGATACGTTTGTTTGAGCTGATAAACGACGAACTGAGGTCTGTGGGTTTTCTTCAACAAGGTTTTCTATGTTTTCAACAATATTTTGCTGTGTCCGTGGTCTACCAGAACTTTTGCCTTTCAACACAGATCCCCTAGCCCGAAATTTCTCCACGACTAGATGAATGATGATGTAAAGCGATATTATCCACAACTCTATTAGGAAACTGCAAGTGAAACTGTCGCTTACATTCTCCGTAAGAATATTGCCATTCCCCATTAAGAAATTGTGCACTTCGAAAATATGCTTGAATAATAAAAATATTTTTTCCACTACTAGCGTTAGAAGACGTCATTATTTGGTATGTTTTCGGGCCGAGAAGATGAATTTCTCTCCTAGTAGTCAATAATAAAAATTATCTCGTACTAGTAAATAATAAAAACAATTGACAATAATAAAATTATGATTTATTCAATAAAAATGTATAGAACAGAAATAATTTGAATATAAAACCATAGATGTCGTATAGATGCACGAATGAAATCCGCAATTCAAGAAAAAAGGTTAGGTTAACATTTAACATAAATAAACAAAGTAGGAAATACGTAATTTGGTAAACACTACTTATTAAAATAATAATTAATACCGCAATTATGGCAGGTTATGTTAATTCCTGACGTACTGGCTTGCAATAAAATCTCGTACACCTAGTTTTACCTATATTGATTTCACCTTTCGTGACATTTCTAATTTGACGTTTCATTCCAAAAGTACACTATTTTTATAAGTCACCACAACCTCTATGCATAGTGTCACATCCGTCAAATCTAAAGTCAGCTTACATTGAAAAATAATCTTCAAAAATTAGCTTGCTTGACATTAAGGTGTACGAGATTTTATTGCAAGCCAGTGTACCAGTATTTTTCATACTCTATTTGATTTGTTTCCTTGCGGATTTCTGCAGGAGTACAACTACTGTCTGACATTTTTTTTGGTATTGTGACAAGACATGAATAAATTCTCAATTTGACATTAAATGTTTATTCATTTGTTTTTACAGACTAACATGTTTTCTATGGATATCTTAAATTAAACATTTATCGGAACGGCTTATTATATTACATTATTATTGAGAAAGCGGTTAAATATGCTAGTAGTGGAAAAAATAGTATATAAACCACGGCAGAGAAGATTTTTCTCAGCCTCTAGCCATTATTGCTACTCGGCTGAAAAAAATGTCTTCTCTCCCTTGGTATATAATTACTATTCTTGCAATGTGTACATTATTGTATTGTTTAAGAGAAAAACTTATTTGTCAGAAAAAAATTATATTGCTGTCACACAATGAAAAATGTCAAAATGACACTTGATAAATAGTTTTTATATACATAAAAGGTAAGTGGCTTATAATAATTTGCAAGTATTACTCAGTTACTCAGCACCTACTGAGATGAAGATCTTTTTGAAACACGTTGTATTAGTATAGGTACTGAAAATAAATTTATGTGCAAACCAATATAAATAAAATAATTAAGCATAGATAGTTTGCAATAAATCACATTTTCATTTCACGGTCACATGTTTGTGGTTTTTCACATTTGCATAGCTTGTTTATATTTACAACTGATTACCATTTGTTACAAAACAATTTCCTGTACTGTTAAATTCTTGTTGATCGGTGTATTGCTGCTACACTAATATGTTATTTCACTTACTTATTTACTCGTGTAGGGGCAAAACCAAGATACAAAAACAAAATAACTTAAAGTAAAATTGCAGAAAAAACTACCAAACGTGACATTTTGCCACTAATGTAAAAGGTTTCTTCAGAAGCGAAGGTGGATAAAGAGCGGCACAAGGTCTCGATAACTCGACGTGTATACATTTAGATTAAACTTTACTTAAAAGTTGTTATTACATTTAGGCCTGCTTTATTCATCTTCCAGTAAAGTTTCTGTTAGTTACTTGACAATTAAATTTACTTGCCACATTTACTATTTTTGGGTTTATTCATAAAATTTAAAAGGCCGGTTAGTTACTATTAGGAAGAACTAAATGTTTTTGCCAGAGTAGTACTACGTTTAGGAGAAAATAGAGAAATAGACAAAAATTTGTAATTCTAATTCTAACATGACTATCCTGACAGTACATCTAAAGTAAAGTCAAGCGTTTGCTAAGTCTTATCACGTGTTGACGTAAACAGCTTAAAAGAAATAATATAGTTCTATTCATTCTCGATTCCTTATTATCGTTATTTTTTACTATCGTTTGCATTTTATAGTCAAAATTGCAGTCTGTCAACAGAAATATATTTCATCATATGTGTAGCTATTTGTATTGTGAAAAAGTTGATTTGTTCTAAAATATTTTGAAGATTGTTTTGAAATTCTAGATCGACACAACAAATTCAACATCATTAAATTTATTAAAATTGTTTTTTGTTTGATATCAATTACGTGTTTGATAAGGTTCTCGGTCTCTATTCACCAAATTAATAATATTGACAAAATAGTTGTCTAAAATATCGTCAATGTCTTCAAATAAATCCATCTTACTCGTCTACTAACTTTTCTATATAACAGTTCACAAACCACGCAATTTTAGTCTTACTTGACACTTTATAGGGTAGCTGACCATCAAGTAAATTTTCTGCTAAGTAATTTTACTACGCTGTTACATTTTACTTGATCATGAATAAACCTGCCAAGTAAGGCTTTACCTAACAATTAGAGGTACTCGATACTTTACTGGAAGGTGATTAAACCGGGCCTTAGAGTAAAATATGTTTTTGGATTATGAACTAAGTTAATGCTTGTGTGGTCCAATCGCTCTCTTCTCTCTTGAGTCTTCAGCGACAAATGCGTCTTTGTGAGCGAATTATGTCCAATAAACGTTGGTACAGTTTTATTTACACTAATTTTATTGTGTCAATAGCTTGAATTACTAACTAAACTAGCTTTAAGTTTTTCGAGTTTTAATTTCCTCTTTTCCAATAGTCACATGTTTTGTAAATTAGCATGTGGTTTAGTATGCATCAAATTCGCTTCAGTGAACTGCCTTTAAAAATTTAAATTATTTGCTCTGGTGCTGGTTTGTGTGTTTTAGGGGAAATTTTTCGCACGGCTTTGGCGTTGACTATAAATTTAGACTTATGACCTAAAATTTAATATAGTATGCAGGTTAGTTTTTTTATTCGTTTCTTTATATACTTAATATATTGAACTGTCAAACACGGCAGATATGAAAAATAAAGTATCTTTAAACAAATATAATTATATATATTGTACAAAAAAGATATCCCACTCTTTCTTACCTTAAAATTAATGTGTGTGCATATGCACGTGTTACAAGATTTTAGTTACAAATTTTGTCCTTCCTGCGCTTGAGTATTGTTCGTCCTCCTTCTTTTTTGCCTAGACTCTGCCATCAACTTTATTTTCAAATCTGTAGTTTCGAAATCGGTTCTAAATCACTTTTATGTATTTTTTATTTAAATTGAAATTTTCGTTGACTGTTTTCTTCTTGTCGAACTCAATTCTGTTTATTTCAAACCTGTAGCACCCAGGGCTATTAAAAATCACGGTGACGACATCCCACACTAGATTTCTAATTTTGAAATGTTTTCTTGTACGGTTTGATTGTAATTTTGTAATTGATTCCTAAATCGAGTCGTTTTATGGGTTGTCGGTGCTTAGTTGCACTGGCTCCGTAAGGTGTATTGCTTGTCTGGCTATCACTGTAACTCTCGCGGTGTAGTTTTGTGGTAGCTTCGTATAGCCTTTTATAATACCGCGCTTTTAATCACTTTGCACCCAACAGCGAATGCTGAGTCGATCCGGATTTCAACTGGCTGAAAAAATGTCACCGCCACCACAGCGATAGTCAGCCTCCTAACTACTGCGGCTATCGACCTGTTTTAATGATAATAATAAACATTATTTACGCCATCTTACTACATTAGCTGAATTTCATGACATACTTCTTTATCATTGTTCTTTTGTTTCAGTGATATTTAAGAAGCTTTTGGTTAACAGTACCAGTATAGTTTTCTTAAAAACAGGTCCTTTATGTTAACTTTACTTGAAAATACAAGTATTTTAAAAATTTTAGTGATGACTATGTTGCCTTTGCATTTATTATAATTTGATTTTGATCTTCGTAACAAATCCATAAGATTTGTTTCGGATGTGGTCACGCGATTTTGCTTTTGTAAGCAAATTACTGCTTCTGCTTCCGTGTTGACAGGTTCCAGGGCTTAGACCACTTTGCGAGTATACAATCTGGTACCATCTATTGGAATGTCACACCGGAGGAGAACCGAGTTGTAAGACCACCGTTTCGGCAATAAGAAGCTTAAATTGTTTGTTGTACTCTTCCTCTTGAAGGATTACTAATTTTGAATTGTTAACATTTCAAGAGCATTTATTATGGAATTATTTTTCAATTTTGTAAAAATATAGTTAAATTTTATCTCCAGTATTTTCCTTTGATATTTTGTCTGGGACTGTACATTCACGTCCTAATCTCCGTAAGCCGCAGGAGATCAATTGTTTAAATATACAAATTTGTCGTCAGCTTCAACTTACACAAAATTAAAGTCAACCCCAGTGGTTACAATGTACAGATATAGAGTACGAAATATCCATTACACCTACTTGTAATAACATTTTCTCTTTAATTACGTTTCTCACATCTGTCATAAATAATCAAAGCAATACTGAATAAGTGAAGATATTGGAGGAGAGTGGATTGTTTTGTGCACTTACCAAAACAACAACAGAAACATATATCGAATAGAACATCATTAGCGTCATTCATCATAAATGTCGGCAATGTCTTGTTTTGGAAATAATGAAACCAACCTTATGCAGAAACTAAGTATATAACATATTTGACGTGAAAGTGGTCAGCGGTGCTTTTCTAGTACTCTGTGCTATTGTGGTTCTTTTGTCCTTAATACTTCTCATATGTTCCAAGGGATCAATAATGTATCAGTACTACTAAGCGAGAGTACTAGTATATATTTATTTATTTTATGTTAACAGTTACATATAATGAAAAACTCAGTAACGTTTGATACAATGTACGGAGTATTCTATTCACTACTTTTATGATATTTTATAGCTACATATTTGTGCTGTAACATTACAATTTATTCATGATAAAGCGCACTAGACCATAAAAGATAGGCAATATAAACGAAAGACGTTTTGTCTGATATGCATAAATTTATCTTGAGATATGTGTTGATGGCATATTTAGGAAACGTGAGGCGGTTGCATACAATCCGGTTATACCAGGTAACCTGTTGAATGTGGCTGAATTCATAAAATTAAAAGACAAGAAAAGTGTGGTAACAAAATATAGTCCATTAAATGAAATAATATGTGTAACATGCATGTAAATATATACATAGATACGTATAGGTTTTCAGAGGCATGTACTTAAAAAGTGGCATTATTTAAGTGGTAATAAGCTAACAGAGTATTTATAGCATGTCATGTTGAAAAGTTATGTTTAAACTGTGTAGGCCACAATCAAATCGCAATAGCACTGACCTAGAAAGTAGCTCATTGCTTTCTTGGACACATTAGTATCACACAGAGTGTGAGTGTATTTTGTTTATGCCGAATTTCAATTGTGAACTATAGTATCGTTAAATCATTAATTGATCGTGCTGGAGCCACTCATGGACTTTTGAGAGGGCTACCGGACCGTTTTGGCAATCATGTGAAGGATTCTAACCACTTTCATAGAAATTGAAATTACCAGCCCGGTTAGAATCCAGAGCAGAGAGGGATATTCTAAAAGAGTGATACGATTCCAAAAATGCACCATAAATAGTAGTGAGTAAAACAAAAACACTTTGTTTTACTTACTAGATTATTTTAAGCGGTACATATAGGTAACAAAAATGAAAAGTTATTAGCTTAGCTAGTTATAGGGCAGATTTGTGGGGAAGGTATTAAAAGGTCTATGAAGAATAATAATAGTAAGTCGTATCGTGAGAATAGAACGTTCCTTATTTCGTATAAGCGATTTGATTCTATTCGTAGATCTGCTCCATCTGGTATCCCTCAAGGATCCAACATAGGCTCCATTACATAACTAGATGACGCTTTAGCATTACAAGAGAACATAAAGCTTTTGCACTAGTGGAATATTGCTAATAAATTAAGTATTAATATATCAAAATGTCGAACGATTATTATATCAATAATGAAATTTTACACCGTCCATCGACAGTAACTGGCTTAAGTGTTATTTTTGATCCTGTGTAGTCGTTTAGCACACAGGTTGGGACAATTGTCTCGAAAGCTAATAAAGTCTTGGGATTTGTTTTGCGAACATCACAACACGTTTACTTTATTTAACAGTCTTGTCGGATCCAGACTGGAGTATGCTTGTTTAGTTTGGAATTTATTACTTCGTACGCAGAACTCAGAAACTGTTCAACGAAAATTTTGGTGGTGACCCCCAGGAAACCTTTCTATCTTCTCTAGAGACAAGAAACTACATACTTTTTATGTACCTGTATTTTTGTTGTTTTATCCTTAAGTTGGTTATACTGTTGGACACGGTGTTTCTCTCAACGGTCAAAATTAGAATAATAAAATTACTCTCTTTTGCGAGTTATCAGTGCTGTAATAGTCATGATATTTTAAGGAAAAAATACTTTATTGCTTCATGATGCTGAAACCGTGTGCGCTGCTAAGGTATGTTGATCTCACAGGCTCCTTTTACACTCTTGAAAGTAAGTAGTACCCATAAGTACTTCTTCCTAGGTAACCTCAAGCGAGCGTAAGCTTCTTTTCGACATAAAACAAATCAAATGTCTGCTGCTAAATAGATTTGAAATTTAGACTCCCATTGAGGTATTGACAGGAAGTATCTAGAGACTGTTACAAAGATAAATCGGTGGGTTGGTCTTGCCGTTGCTTTATTTTACAGGATTTTAATTTATCTTTTTTATGTGTGGTGGGTGCTTCGTTGCAGTGTTTCCGTAAGCTGCATTACTTGTCTACTCTCACGGTGTAGATTTTGTGTGTGTAAATTGTGTTCAAATGGCTTTGTAACAGCATCATGTCGCATTTTATAATGCTGCGCTGTTAATCACTTTGCTCTCAACAGCAAATGGTAAGTCGATCCGTATTTCAACCCTCTGAAAAAATGTCACCGTCCCTCCAGAGAATCGATATTCGGCTCCTATCGTCCTGCAGCAACGATAGTCAGCCGCCTAACCACATGTAGTAATATACTAGGTTCAGTGGTTTGATGGCTTAAAATTCAACATTTTGCAGCTGATATCTTGGATGAAGTACGATTTCTTGTACGAATAAAACATTAATAAATAAAAGATATACTTGACCATTCTGATAAGGCATTTCGAGAGAAATAGCTAGAAGTATTACCCAACAATCGAGGACATAATCTGAATCAACGTGATTCTGTCCTGTAACAAGGCAAGAACAGATTACTTTATAAATTAGTATAGAAGTGTTTATGGAGATACAATTACTAGCGCTTCATCACTTATAATTAGGTGACGGAGTAACGAAACCATAGGATCTTTTATGTATACTAAACATTACACAGCTCTATAACTGTAGTCATCGTAAGTAACAGAGTTCACAAACTTCTTATAAAAGAACGATTAAAATGTTATGAGTTTGATAGAGTGGCTTTACACAATATACACAAAAAGTTATAGAATGTATGTTATCTGTGATACCATATTACAGTTAATCAAACGCGTATGTAGTAACAACGATGATAAAAACAAATCCAGAAATTTTTAAAGGTGTTTCTTCTGGCGAGGTATTCAAGTTATGTAGTTGTTATGTTGCTATTTAGATTAATTAATTTAATGCAATATCATACCATTAGATCCTTTTCGTATCTCTATCTAATTAATCCAAGAGTAGGTTCTTTATTCATCTGCTTTTTTGAAACAGTCTACGTAGATTTATAACGTGTTACAGTATCTTGATTACGTAACTCGAAATTATGTTTTTCACTACAGCAATATTGCGCTTTTTCAAGATGAATAATAATTATAATCTTCATTCTGTGAAATGCGGTCAATAGAAAAGATGATATTATCGTGTATATAACTTTCTTCATTGTCGATTGAGCTAACTAAAAATAAGTAAAACTTACAGTAAAAAATGGACAATGTTTAATTACAGTTCATTCATACAATTAAATCATTATAAAATTTAGTTGAGGTCACTCTATCAGATAAAATTGAAAATTGCTTTGAAGAAACCATTGTCTTATGCATGTAGACTAAAGCTGTCTTTGTACTAGTGGTGAGTATAGGATTCGCCCTGGTTAACTTAAGAAGCTATAGGATAAATAATCATTAAAATAGTTATGGAATCGCTACCATCTGATCTAGAACTGGCTATTATTGCCAGCATAATATATTATACCCTATAAAAAGCAATTGTGAAAGGGTAAAGGCTGAAATCACAACCAATCAATTTAAATAAGGTACAAACTTGAAAACCAAAACTGGAACAACGTATTTAAATGCCGTTGAACTGCGTGAGCTTTAGGAGACAAAATTCCTTCATTATACAAGCGTTAAGAAACACATACAAAATTTGTCGATTTACATTCCTCTTCACCAAAATTACTCAAGGAATATTTAGCACCAATATCACTGAGGAATTTTTTCACAATAGGTGAAATAATCTATACGATAAAAAAGAATTTCAGGTATGTTAGGAGCGCAAATGTATTCGAATCTGGTTGGTTGTAATGTGCGGTTAATTTCGCACGGTCTGATCTTACAAATTGATCAAATATTTTACACTAGAATAATTATTACATGATTGCATACATTGTAACAGTTTAGCCAAATGAATAATTACAACAAGAGGTGCGTAGGTAACTGTACTTATGGATTACCGTACTAATTCAATCTATTTCACGAAATCTGCACTGATTCTTGAACTCTAGTCGTAACTCTGAAACAAAAAAAATCAAATCAGGATATAAGATAACAAAACACCAGATGTTTGTATAGACCAATCAATTAGCTCTAATGATAGTTTGATCGATCGTTCTTGAACGCGGACATAATTTGTGTAAACAAAGCGTGAGCGTTTTAATTCATATTATACAATAGCTATGCGTAGTGCACACATACGTATTATCTCTGTAGCCGGTAATTCCAACCGGATTGCCATAAAGAATGACTTTTCATTTTCGATATTGTATTATTATTAATAAAACTAACGCAATTACTGGAGTAGAAACGTGCGTTTAATGCTCTAACAGTAAAGTACTCTGACGCAATGTTCTGCACCCATGTGCAAATTTGCTGAAAATGATCACTTTCGATGGCTTTACATCCTGAAAATATATCGATATAAGAACAATCAATATTGCCAGCATCGATAGACAGGGTCCGGCAACGAAGCGAGGACGGAAGATTACACACTTATTTGAAAGTTTGTCAAATATTTAGTCGTCGGATATTCTTCCGCACCATCAAGTGCATGTTTTAAAAATATTTTGTTTTATACAGGGTGTTCCAGATGGAAATGCCAGACTAAAGTTGCATTTTTTTAAATGGAATACCCTGTATATTAATAGAGAAAATGATCCGCGCTTGAAAGCTGGTTACAACGATATAATGTTATACAGGTCTAAAGTTGATAGTTTCTGTGTAAACAATGATTTTACTTGGTAAATTTATACATTTCAGTAGGCTATTCTGCATAGGGAAAAACAAAAGATTCGAAACCAACAGGGTAGAATATTTTTTACTAGTATGGACTGTCGTTACTATGCGAAAAAAATTCTGCAACTGCTCGCTTTATATAGGGTGTTCACAATTTTGCAAAATCGAAGAAATTTCGAAATTTTTAACACCCTGTATATTTTTTGCTCATTGGAAAGCCCTTTTACTACGCTTTCTATTGGTACCACATTTGATGCACCTAGGATAGATCATTTTCTAATTATTTCTTTTTAAAGTTGAATTAATGAGAAATGCTTGTATTTTTAGAAGCTAATTTGCATTTCAAACCTACTGTAACATCGGATATTCGACAACTAATCCATAAATGGTCTATAACAAGAAGAAACTCCATTTAGTATGAGAAACAATTGATTTTCACTCAGCGGTGAAAGGTAACATTAATTTAATATAAAGTAAAGGTGTCAGTTTTAAGCGTATACTAATAACCAAGTTGTACAAAATTTCATTTTGTGTTATACAGTATTTCGTTCAATCTTTAAAAGAAATTGTTATAATGACTAATTTTAGTAGATACTCAACAAACGCAAGCTCCTACTTTCAATAACTGTTACCTTTGAAATACCATCTATACTTACATCTCTCCACATACAGAACATTTAGAGCGACTAAGGCCAGCTAGAAAAGAGATAGATCTAGAGTGGAGCGGTTGTAAAACATATATGGAATAGCACGCTCGCCAATGCGTTAATTCCGTATGTTTTACAACCGCCCCACTCTAGATCTATCTCTTTTCTAGCTAGACTTACTCGCTCTAAATGTTCTGTATGTGAATTTTCCTGTATTATTAATAATACGGCCAGTGCGCTTTGTTTATTGATTACCGGTTTATTTGTTTCTCCCTTCTTGTAGGTTACACCATCAGTTTCTATAAATTTCTCTAATAATCCTTCAAATGCTTCCGGTCTTCTTTCAAGGTTTGGAAATCCCTCTGCATATACTCTACTTGCTAGGAGACAATTACTTGTCCACTCCTCAAGAATAAATATCATGTTTACCATAACAACTGCTTTTAAAGATTGAACGAAATACTATATAAGACAAAACGAAATTTTTTACAACTTGGTTATTAAGTATACAAGCTTAAAACACCAGATAACTTAATCAGCAGTGAATCTATTGAAAATGCTATTACTTTATATTAATTTAATATTTGTTTTCACCGCTGAGTGAAAATCAATTATTTCTCATACTAAATGGAGTTTCTTCTTGTTATAGCCCATTTATGGATTATTTGTTAAATATCAAATCTTACAGTAGGTTTGAAGTGCAATTTAGCTACTAAAAATACAAGCATTTCTCATTAATTCAACTTTAAGAAGAAATAATTAGAAAATTATCTATCCTATGTGAAATAAATTCTGCAACTGCTCGCTTTATACAGGGTGTTCACAATTTCGCGAAATCGAAGAAATCTCGAAATGTTTTAATGGAACACCCTGTATAAAGCGAGCAGTTGCACAATTTTGCGAAATCGAAGAAATCTCGAAATTTTTAAATGGAACATCCTGTATAAAGCGAGCAGTTGCAGAATTTATTTCACATAGTAACGACAATCCATACTAGTAAAAATATTCTACTCTGTTGGTTTCGAATTTTTTGTTTTTCCCTATGCAGAATAGCCTACTGAAATGTATCAATTTATCAAGTAAAATCATTGTTTGCGCAGAAACTATCAACTTTAGACCGATACAACATTATATCGTTGTAACCAACTTTCAAGCGCGGATCCTTTTCTCTATTAATATACAGGTGTTCCATTAAAAAAATGCAACTTTAGTCTGGCATTGCCATCTGGAACACCCTGTATAAAACAAAATATTTTTAAAACATGCACTTGATGGTGCGGAAGAATATCCGACGACTAAATATTTGACAAACTTTCAAATAAGCGTGTAATCTTCCGTCCCCGCTTCGTTGCCGGACCCTGTATATCAAAGAAGTTTATCTTTTAAAAGGCAGGGGAGGAAGGAAGTATATTTTGATTTACCTTATTTCCTCTATTCTATTCTATTTCTGTTCTATTATCTCGATAGTTTTTTGTTCAGTTTTATGTATATGCTGCTCATCGAGCGCCTTTATACAAAGGCAGTTCAGACATTATTGTCCATAACATAGAATGAAACGACTTGAAAAGGTGCATTATGCCTATTTTTCAACATAGTCATAGAAAAATGTTTCGTCCTGGGCTGTGAACCACCTCTGTAATTCCATTGCCCCGAAAGTGAATTCCACAAAGGTGCTCTTTGAGTTTTGGGAAGACATGGAAGTCACTAGGTGCCAAATCTGGAGAGTATGAATTGCGACCATTGAAACACAGCTCCTGTGGGCAGGAGTGTTGTCCTGATAAAACAACACACCTCCTTGTTTCATTGGTGGAATCAAGCAGTTTTGAAAAGAAGTCGGCATAATATTGCTCAGTTATAGTGTGATCTCGCGATAACAGTTTACGAGGATAATTCCATCGGCATTCCAAAAAATTGTGGCCTTGATCCTCCTCGCAGTTACAGTTGCACGAAACTTCTGAAGGGGTGGTGAATACTTGCTTGCTTCTATTTTATGTTCTGCCTTTTTGATTCTGGATAATAATGGTGAGCCCAGGTTTCATCCACAGTAACGAATCTTGCTAGAAAGTGAGACAAATTAGTCTCTGAAGTGATCTGTCGAATATACTTTTGCTCTGGTATTAACATTTCCAGTACAAATCGTGTAGTCACCATTTTGAGACCTAATTCTTTATGTAAAATGGTTTCTATGTTACCTATTGAAAAGCCATAAGTCTAAGCTATGAATTTCACAGTGATTCGTATATCTTTTAGGACACTATCATGGATCAGATCAATGGTTTCTTTTTAAAAGAATAGTTTTCGGTCGTCCAATACCTTGTTCGCTGGTCTTTCTGCCAAGTTTAAAATCCCTTGTTCAATTGTCGCGTGTTTCATTTGGAACTTAACAATTTCGTGAAGAAAAGACAAACTGTTACTGCTACTATGAACATAAGGTGAAAGACTGTCCTAAGCAGCCAAAATGTTATACTTTTCAAACATCAGTACCTAAAATTGATCCTGGAAGTACTTTATGTATAATTAAACCTAATTTATTTAAAAGTATGGGATATTAACATTTTCGAGTCTGGAAAGCACTAGAACATTGTAGAATTACTAAAAAGTGATAATGTAAAAGTTGGAGTAAACTTTCCTATTATCAGTGACCATCACGTGGCATCCCAGGCACCATGTCAGAGACAAGCATAAGCATGTAATTAATTGCTGCTTACATGACTGTACTTTTCCTAGTATTTGGAAATTTGCTATTGTAGTTCCCCTGCCGAAAAATAAAAATGTATCTAATTTTTGTAACTTTCGACCTATTAGTATTTTGCCAGTAATTAATAAGGGTTACTTCAAGGATTTGATGTAAGATCAGGAGGTTTTGTTTGTTAACAAACCCCATCTGAACCACTCCTTGTGATTTTCGTAATTCCTGTTTGATTTTTTTTCTCTTTATTATATATTGACACAGGTATTTTTTTGCTGGGTTACGAAAATAAAGACATATAATTATTACTATTACCCACCGCACACAAAAAAAATAAATAAAAAAAAATTATTATATAAGGTGGGCCAACTACAAAACATGCAAGTGGGACAACCATCTCAACTATACAGAGTGCAGAAAATAGACAGTTGCTCCACAGGTGCAGACCTGTGTATAAATCTTATCAAGACCAATTCAATTATGAAAACAATGTGGATTCCAACGATCAGCGACATTGACTTGAAAATAGTTGTATGCTCGCAAAATAACTGAGAGGTGGAAAGAAAAAAACAAGCCCGAGATGATCTTGATATCTTTGTCATCGGAACAGCTATAGTGGAAACTGAACAACAAAAGCTTACTCGCAGTGTTGTAGAAGAGATTGAGTTGGGGCTTTTATATAATAGGTTGAAATCAATCACATCTGGATGACATTTTCGACAACTGATTTAATTCTAAAGAGTACACCTACAGTATGTATGGTGACTGTCCTGCTTAGAATAGCAAAGTTCTAAACCAATCAACCAATTAGCTCAATTATTCTATTTCAATGTTGAAAACTAAATATAACGGATTAGGTTAACTAAATGATAAGAAAATTAATAAAACTGTACTATAAGGGATGTGACCCGCAATTCAGGTTTCAAGGTATGGTTTTGGAAAACATGTCAATTGCGTAATTTTTTTTTTAATTATAATTCAAATTCGAGTATAACCTACATCTACTTAATACATTTTTCTCATTTGTACCTACAATGCTTAGAGAATTTTTGCTTAGTCAGCCCAATAGAGCGTGCATTTGTAACTATGTAAATGTATTAATAATCACAAATCTAATCGATAAAAGAAATCAATTATCTTTATGTTACAATTGATTCTACTCGGTGGCTATTGCGACAATATCAAGCTGACGTCCTTGCCGAAGGTTGCGGAATAAATTATACGTCAGGTGTTTATGTTCAATAGAACAAGTAGATACATGAAATATAAGAAAATTGTAATATGCAAGTACATGTACTTACGTTGAACAGCTTAACGAAAAAAATGTTCATGTCTAGAAACCTAAGCGCATTAGCTGGAAATTACCGCGCAAACTAAATATCAACACTTATAAATAGCTCTGGAGATACTAATTAATCCTATCTTATATAGGTGATCTAGAAAAATATAAAGTAAATTACAATGTAGGTGATTTATAACTATAATATATCGCCAGTTCATTTTTAGAGAACGTTAAGTAGGTATTATTAAATCGCCGTGAAAACTACAAAAGTAACAGTTCTTTGCTTTAAAGTTGAGGTCGTGGGAGTTGTAATGGGAATATTGCAATCGCTTGTTCAGAACTTTTCTGTGTTTAATAATGCAGGTACTTAGTTGATTTTGAAAAATGCTTGAGAATGATAAAACTAAAGATATTTAACTAATTATTTCAATAACGATGTCATCATAGTTTATGTGTTCTTGTAGGTACATTTCCTAATTTACACCAGCAAAGATTACAATAATTATTTAAACACAGCAACCTTTTTTTATTAACTTCAACAACAGTCTATTGTCACTCAATTCATTCAGACGGCAACCAGAATAACAACGGCATTACCTGTCCGTATATTTTTAATCTATTCGATTGCCGCGATCGTGAAAAATCAGTTGTTTAAATATTAAGTATGCGAACACGATTTATGGCTTGCTATCGAGGAAACGTGAGTAGGAAATAAAGAACAGCGATTATATAATCTGACAGATAACATTACTGTATGATTCAGGAAGCTTTTGTTTGCGCATGATTATCCGTTGATGATGCTAATGAAAATTAATGAAGTGCATTTCGTGTGCTGCATTTAGTCGCTTATGGGAAACGTGTAATTTCTCTGTGAACAGCATATTCTTAATCGGACAACTAACAGTCGATAGGTAATAGTTGCCTGCGTTTAAGGCTTAAGTTCATGCTTTGGAATTACTTCATTCCCAATATGAGTAACTTCACAACCTTTTATAAAAACGTCGACAACTGTATGAATACCTATTTGATTAAACGTGTACGAGTGAGTATTGTATAGTTTCTGTATTATCTATCACTAAATCAGGCTATTGTAACCATGTGACATTATCGTGGCTGGTAAATTATTTTTTGATATTTTAGGAAATGTAGCTGTAAATTATTAATGCCTGTTTGCACCATCTTGAATTAAAACTGCCAGAAAAAATCTAAAGGTTAAGATTTACATCGCAACTGGACTGGGTAATCTCTCTTACAATTTTAAACTTTCAAATATTCAATATTCATTACGCCGGCAACATCACAGTTGGTGAGTACCAGATCACCAGAGACGTGAGGGCAACGAAACTGTCAAAGGCGCGGCCTTTAGATATATTGGACCAGAGCCATTTTTGGGATTCCATCAAAAGCTATATAAGAGCTCATCTCCTCAAACAGGCCTCAGCCACCATATAACTAGACTTCCACTATCTCCAACTCACATTTCAAATCCGATCTTATCCTTCTATTGACTTGCATATCGTTGCCATAGCATCCAATTCTTGTATAACTTTGATCATGGCATTAAACACTTCTCTTAGGGACAAAATAACATTCCAGTTTATACATATTTGCCTGTTACCTGATAGGAATCATCATCATAAAAAGAGTTTGCGTAAACTTCATCAAAGTCAAAATATTAATTGAAAAGTGTTTATAAGGAACTTGAATCGTGCTTGAAAATTAGAAACATGGAAATGGATGGCTAGAAGCATGTACAGAGTCTTTCGTTAAGCGCTTCCTATTTTTAAATTTAAATAAAACAAAGTGCCTGTTGGATATCATCGAAATTTGTTATTTGTTGAAAGGTCCGTCAATGCCATTATTTATGGAAGATATCATCGGGCAAATGTCCGCTGCGGCTTCGCTGGCTGGCATACATATTTTTTTAAAACTTTGCATGGCTTCAGTGATTAAAATGTATATTTCAATAGATATAAACGTTTGTAGATGCATCGAAAACAGCTATTTGATCCAGGTAATGAAACGGATGCAGAATTTGTGCGAGAATTAGCAATGTAATCAGATGATGAACTATCAGAAATAAACGACAGTAGTGGTGATGAAGTAGATTGTGTGGAGGAACAGTTGGAGGTGAGTGATACGGAACAGGAGGTGTCAAATGGAGACAACGATAATGAACATCAAAACGGTGTAAAGGGAACAGCAAAACATGCCAAATCTGCTTTAGATTGTTGGAGTGCGTTTTTTGACAATATCTTGCTGAATACGATTGTCTACAATACAAATAAATACCATTTTTACAGTTGAAAGCGCTTATTGGATTCTTATACATGGCTGGATATCATCAAAATACCAGACTGAATACTAAAATGACCTTTGCTGTATTGATGGATCTGAAATTGAACAATTTCGTTTGACTATGTCACGTAAAAGATTCTATTTTCTTCTGCAATATCTACGCTTTCATAACAAGAATACGAGAAATGAGAAATGGATAAGCTTGCACCAATTAGAGATATGTTTGAGATGTTTGTTGCACATTGTCAAAATAATTATTCTATGGCAGAATATACCACAATCGACGAAATGTTGCCTGCGTTTAGGAGGCAGTAAACCATTTAGGTATGGAATACAAATCATTGCTCTTATTGATGCAACAGTATTTTATACCGCTAACTTAGAGGTGTATTTAGCGAAGTAACCTGATGGACCATACCGCGTTGATAGTAGTGGTATACCTGTACTGAGGAGGCTATGTGAACTGTTGAGAGGAAGTGGGTGAAACATTACGGGTGATAATTGGTTCACAAGTTACGAATCAGTTGTTGACTTACTAAATACCTATAAACTAACATATATTGGAACCATAAAAAAGAACAAACGCGAACTGCCGCCTAGTATTGTGTCAATTCATAATCGAGAAGTATTTACGTCACAGTTCATCTTTCACGAGAACTTGACATGTGTTTCCTATATACCGAAAAAAGGAAAAAACGTTCTTTTGTTATCTAATATGCATCATGATTCGGCAATAGACTCGGCAACACACGAATAGAAAAAGCCAGAGATTATCACTTTTTATAATAAAAAAAAATCTGGTGTGGAAGTCGTAGCTAAGCTATGCACAACCTATTCAGTTGCCAGGAATACAAACCGTTGGCCAATGGTAATTTTTTACAATATTTTGGACGTAGGAGCCATCAACGCTTACATTATTTATAAGAAAAACGGAAATGGAGAAAACTTTAGCTTTAGAGCAGTGTATGCTTAGGGCACTAAGTAAATGCGTTAGAAATCAAGCAGCACAAAAAGATGAAGCAAGTACTAGTTCAAGGGTTGAGAGTTCTGAAAATGTAAGCAAAAGATGTAATTTTTGAGAACGGAAAAAAATCGTATGACCAGATACACATGATGTGTTATAACTACATATGTTTAGAACATGCGAATTATGGTTGTGATCTTTGCAAAAGCGACTAAATTATTGGTTTTAAATTATCTTGTATAACGAATTTAACTTTCACTTTTATTGTGCATTTTGTATTAGTTTTTATTATTTTGTTATAAAATAAACACAATTAGAAGTTACTGCTTCCTTTCATTGACTAATCTAAACAATGCTGTATACATATAACACAATTACTTACGTTCTGCTCAGTGGAGTCCCACAGACGCCACGCGAGTAATTATGTTACAAGAAGTCGCGGGACTAACCAAAGGTTAAGAAAACTTCACAAGAAACAGTCTAATGTGGTCAAATCGTACGATCTCGGTGGCCAATTCACATCACCTCCACGTGAGATGACCCTCCCTCAAATCGTTCGTGCAGAATGTCTAAAGTGGCATAAGCTGTGTAACAGGTAGCGCCGTACTATTGAAACCACATATCATTGATGTCCATATCATCCAATGCAGGCCAAAATAAGTTGGTAATCATCGCCCTATAGCGCTTGCCGTTGACGGTGATGGCCTAGCCAACATCGTTCTGTAATAAATATGGACCGATGACGCTGCCAGTCCAAAATCTACACCAAACAGTGACTTTTTTGGATCTCATGTGGATTGGTATCATTCCAAATTCGACAATTTTGTTTGTTAACGTACCCATTCATGAATTTTGTACAGGTGTAGGCCCAAGTCACGACGCAAAATTCTACAAGTTGTGAGCGATTCAAAATCGACTGTCTCAGATTTTCCTGCACACTTTCACGAACAGCGGCGATATTTTCGGTAGATCTCTGCGTTTTATCGTAGTACGGGTGTTGCTTTGTTGATTACTGAACCAGTAGCCTCAAATTTATCCACCACATCGCGAATAGTCCTCTCGGTAGGACGATTACGACGACCGTAAAATGGTTGAAGCACGCGGAACGTTGCACTGTGGGGGCTAATGCGAATATATCATCTCAAAATTGAATAACTTTAAAAGTAATGCATATATCGAAGTGACATTTGTAATGTAAGTTAATGAATATAAGCAGTTTTATAATTTATAAAAAGTTTATAAAATATTAAACTAAAAATATAACAATAAGCATAATGACAATAAACTGTGTGAATCTGCGCCAAACTACAAATTGTACCTATATGAACATAACTTGAGAAAATGCTTACAAATAATAATATACAATACAGTACTTAATATAAAAAAAACATTTTAGGCTTTTCTATTATGCAGTGTAAAAAAATAAATTCACAAAAAAATGTCCTCTATTCACTATTTACACTTTCTTCCGATTCTACACTTAAATTTTGTAACAGAACTTTAGCTTCATCATCTAATTCCATAAGTTTTCGTGCTTGAGACCAACATTTACTAGAAATATATGGATCGGAAGTATACATGAGGGTGTGGAACACATCTTCATTTGTTGACGATCGGGAGCATTTTCTAGCATGCTGTAAGCGAAAATTTTTATAAACTTAGTTTCGTACTTCCTGAGCATCCTCTGAAAGCTGTTCCAATGGTAGCAGGGCAAGATGTTTCATGATGTTTTCTCCATGGATTAACACCTTATGAACAGAAGCTGACATATAGTACCATCCGAACGCTTCCAGATAATATCCCGCTGTTGTTCTTGCATATTCCCCGAATTTTTTGCGTCAATAGGTTTTTAGCTAGCCATAGTTTGTAAGAGTATGTAAAATCTTTTGATCAGATATTCATTTACTCCAGTTATATTAGCAGTACATGTGTAATTAACAAATAGCTCTCTGGCGGTGTTTCCGTCTTTCGAATTTCCGCTACCTTGACGTAGTTTGTCGACAATCAACCCAAGGTCGTCTCTGAATTTTCTTTGTATTTCTTCTTTCGTTTCCTTCTTTCTCTTTTTTCCTCTTTCCTTCGAGCGGACCACTTTTTAAATTGTAAGTTATACGAAATATGTAATATACATTCCATAAATCTAATCCAGCAATGTAATGTTGAAAGTCCGAATCTGTAAGTTTCTTGCCTAACCTGTTTGCTTCCAACAAGTTCCAAATTATTCATTTCACACGGCTTTGCGAGACATATTGTGCATTCCGAAGAAGAAGGTGTACCAGTCAACACTTGCGTTACCTTATCGTCAATCATCGTTAAAATTAGTTCGTGTTTTACCGAAACAGTTGTTTGTTCAGAAATAACCACCTGGGTAGGTTGAAGCGCTTAAACTTCATTTTCGATGCCTAAAATAACTTCCCTTGTTTTTGCTGGAGTTTCTTTAGTAAATTCAATTGATATTGGACGACAATATGTGTTGGAATAGGGTGTCGGATTTTCCCATATTACTGTTTTCAGAACTAACTTTAGAGGAACTAAAGAAGCAATATAAAGGTTTGCATCTGAAATAAATTCACCTTCACCAGATAAAACCTGTTTATACTCTGCCTTTCCTGATGATCCATCGCACCCCCACTTCACGTATAATATCATTTGTAAAATATTTGATATATCAACATAATCAATTTTTAGGATCCATCTTACTGTATCATTTAGAAGATATTGAAGTGTAACAGTTGCTTTTGTATCTGTTACAGTTATCCTATCAGGATAACATTCCGTTTTAGCTTCTGCAATCCTTTTTCAGGATGGAAGTATTTTGCATCTTTTCTCATCTACAACCGTCTTTAATAACTGATATTTGTCCCTGGGTATGTTTAAGTCTATGTACATAGCTAAGGCTTCATTTCTTGATAAAGTTAATACATCTTGGCCTTCATTGTCAAGCCAATTCAATAGACCATTTTGTAATTCAGGGGACAAATACCTTACTTTCTCAATAATGTTTGCATGTGTAATTTCACCAATTGATCTCAATGCTTTTAAGTGTGAGAAGGTAATTTGATCTACTCCAGAATGCCGAATTATTTTTGCAGGTTTCCTTTTCTTTGTAGACTCGGAGGATTCTTCATAGTCTTTGCATGGTCTAACTCTTTATCTTCCAGATGGCGTGGAAATTTCTGGTGTAGATCCGTCTTTATTGTCAAAATCAATGACATACTCCTTATTTAGCCAGTCTTGGTGATTGACGATAAATCGACCTTTCTTTCTTGATGCCGCAGCTCATTTATTTCTTAGAAAAAATATATCATCAAGATTTATAGTTTGCTTATTACTAATTACATGCGTTATTGCATGCTGACTTTAAATCTTTAAATGTAACAAATCTTAAAATAATGCATTTGAAGTGAATTTGCTTAAAAACTGTCAGACAAAAGGGTAGCATGTATTTTTAGAAAGCTGTTGAAATTCTAACTAATGTAATATAAAATTGTTTATAGTAATTAGCAGATTCGATTGTAATATTTTAGTATCGAGTGTCCCATTTCAAAAAACAAGTTTGGTTTGTCACTGACTGCTTTGATCACCCAGCATAAAGAAAAATATTTTTAAAACATAGCCCATGTAGGCCTCAATTAAATTCCAAAGAGGGTTTTCGAAATTCCTCACCGTTTAATTATAATAGTCCGTGCCATCCTGGATTACACCACCCTGTATATGTAAAACTGGTACCAAAGTATTTAGTTACCAGATTATAAAAATGCGAAACATAAATTGGTGGCTTCCCGCAAAACCGTAAATTGCTTAGCCACTTATCTTGAAAATTTCTTCATCTCCAATGCTTTTAGGTAATATTTATTCATACTAGGACTTCAAGATAGCTCAAGGCACGACGAGAGAATGATAAGTGTCTTCATACACATATGATGTCCAATGAATACCCATAGAAGCGAAGCAATCTAAGTAGTTTACTTGAATATTGCAGGTGAATACATCCAGTTAAAGTGTTATGTATGCATAATAGTTACCATCATAAAATAATCGGAGACAGACTAACTACTTGTCATCGTATACATAGTATTTGACGTTTGCTCAAAACTTGTTAACTTTCTTTTTTTACAGCAACAACCTTCCGCACGTAAGGTAAGTGCATGCAACCATAATATATATTCCAGTTGTTATGCAAAGTCGTTTCTCAATTTGTAGTAAATTGCTAATAGCACGTCATTCGCACTATGCACAGTAAAAAGTGTTTCGTATTTCACTTCAAACATATGTAAATTTAATCTATTTAATTAACACTTTACATATTTTAACATGACAATTACATTATCTGAACGTATGCTTGCATTTATATACGTCAAGAAGTATTATCTACATTTCTTTACGGCAACTATTTCGATTTCTCATTGTAATAGTGCATAACAATAGATCGCCCCGCTAACAAAAATCGTACATTACATAAATATATGAGAAAGCAAAAATACTATTACACAAACAATCTTGTTCATATCTGTTTAGGTTTTTTCCAAAGTCGGTTTTCTGTACTTTTCACGACCGCAATAAAACCACCTACATCAGCCAGCCACGCCTTGCATTATTCTAAATTAACATATCGCATGTGCTACACACAGACAATTCCCACAGTATTGATTTCATCGATAACAATTATCATCGATGTAGTGCAATAATTCACTGGCGGAATTATTACGATGTAGTATCAAATGGTCCTTTCATAATCATATAGTTTTTTTTCTATAATTTCTTCCATGGGCAATGTGCACAAGAGTGATGATAGTTGACAGGATGTATGATGTCCTTAAGCCCTATTGGAATCATATATTTTTTAATTTAATTGATACTTTAATTATCCGAATACATCGATGATATCGGAAATATAATGTCGTAGCGTCTGTCAAAATGTGATGCCAAAAGTAGGAATCGAATGTAGAAGAACCAGAACAAGACTGTGGAGCAGATAAGCGTACTAGTAAAGCAAATTTTTATAGGTTCCCTCAACAGAAGACACTTAATGCTTTCTTGCAAAGCGCTTGTGCAACTTGAAAGTTGTATCTGATCTCACTTGTTGCACTAAGTTATCAGGAGGAAAAAGAAACACTTTTCGAATTACTATGTCCTTGTGAAGCCTTCGATGGCTTTAGGGAGAAAACCATAAACGTTCAGAAAGTAGAAAGTTGACGAGGTGAGGGTGGCGTCTATGTAGTAGTAACTTGTAGGGAGTACAATAAATTGGTCCATCACTTCTTGGAAAACAGTAGATTCCTTGGTGTAGACGTTGGAGAACGATTCCACCATCAATGACAAAATCGATGCGTTTTAATAGCAAAGCTTTAATTGTCAAAATGACAATCATACTATACTATTTCACGGTTCAAACGTGTTGGTTGTGCGATGCTTTTGGCTGAAATAATGCATTTTGTGTTTAAGTTACACGTGAGCTACCAATCTCCAATTGTTTCTGACTAATTTGGAATGTTCGTATCCGATTTTGAACGATTTTGACGATGTTGAAAGTTACATGTTTCTAATTCTGGATTTTGATTTTAGTTTTGTATTTTCTGATACGTTCTACAACGATGAGAGCATATAGAAAAAATTAGACTGTGGAACCTATGGTAAGATTTCTGATAAACCAATCAATTGACAATGAAATGTCTACTCTGAACAATAAGTACCGTCGCGTCGTGGGTGTAGAGTTTTTTGGATAAGTCGGAAAGATTTGTCCTCCAATTCAGAAGCAACCTTTCAGAGATGAACTAGGTTAATAGCCTATGGAAATCGATATGCTGCTGGTTACAGATTGGCAAGTAACACTTGTGGCAACCCATGACAAGTATCTATTGAAATTGTAAAAATTTAGTTCAAAAATTTAGAACAAACCATAGACAGAGTTCAAGTTAATCGTATCTTTAATGACAACGAATTTAATTTATCCATTAATATTTGCACAAAGTTTATGGTAGATCGCCCATATGTTTAGTAACCTGTGACTGGGCGCTGTGCTGCGATTTTGGGGCACGATATAACTGCAGAACGCACATTCAATAGATATGCCAACTTTCAATGATTGTTTCACCTTTTTATCGCTTTAATTTACCTTTTTTTTTGTACAAAGGTATCACTGGAAGACAATTTATCATAGTTACGCATTTTAATTTGGATGCATTGTGACGATATCAAGAAAACGACATCTCTTTTACATATTTGCCACCAAGCTCCGTAAATATTGAGGGCTGGTAAAAAAATTTAATTTCATGGAAAATGAAGCAATGTAAAGCATCCAGCATGCCTTAAAACGAATTTAAACTGTTTGTTAAGCACGACTTGATGGATAAAACGGCATCTCGCACCGCAGCCGAAGAGCCACCTAAATTAAGTCTATGTTAGTGATACAACCTTATGTAGTTCCACATAATAGCAATAGAGTTCTCGAAGAAGAGGCTAATTGCTGATTCTGGGAGAAGTATTTCAGCACCATATTACGCTAACGGTATCGATATACTTAAATTGAGATTACAAAAGATGCGTTAAAAGGTACATAAACTCTGGTGAGCGTCAACACTTCCGATTTACCTGGTGGTGGGGGGTGGACTCTCGAAGGTGGCTTGACCAAGCGAAGATGATCGTGGGTATCTTGTAGCGCCACTGATTTCCCAATTGCTTCGTGGAATCTTAAAGTGTTTACGTCGGATATCAGAAGGCGAGACGTGGATAAGCGCAATTTGAAAATGCCAAGACGCATACAAATACCTAGCAAAATTCTCGAGACGACCCAAGGAAGTTTCTAGGGGAAGAAAGAAAAATTATTTATTTTGACAACAGGAGGTTGGATACATCGACTGGAATTACGTCATCTAGCGAAGGAAGAATTAATCTAGCTTCTGTAACATCAACTGACAGTTGTTATCTATCCAGTTGATAACATAAAGATAAAGTAGAAATGCGAAGTTATTTCGAAGAGAACAGAAAATATAATTTTTAAATATATTTTCAAAATGACCGGAGCATAGAGAAACGACAAAAAATCGAGTGCCAATGAATTTACAGATGTATGAAGAAACTCAACCAAAAACAGATGAAAATCCGATCTGAATAAAACAACCGAAGGAGAAATTGTAAGCGAAACCATATAACGTAGGTAGAACAAGGTAGATAGCATGTAATAACCAGACCGTGCTACTAGATAGTAACACTGACGACGACAAAATGACGATGAGATTCCCGAATATCACTCTCCAAAAAATGAAGATATTGTTATTAAAGGTTGCTCCGTCTTATTGTTAGTTAAATTTTTATCAGCATGCAAAAAGAAATTGAATTTCACTAGGAGCGTACAATTCAAGAGATGTTATAAAATGATCAAATTGTTGTAGCATTGAAATTTGCAAAATCAGTAAAAATTTCAAAATATTTTACAACGATGCCACTACAGTTAGGTTCAACGAAGACACAATGGAAGTAATTCTAAACCTGCCACCGTTATAAATCTTTATACAAGAAACTGCTAGATCTGCAGCATACAGAATCATGCACAGCCAAGCATTGTTAAGTAAATCGCACGGTGCTGAATATCAAAAACTATTTGATGAACTCAAGGCGACGCTCCTAACGGGGACGCCAAGCGATGCCATGGTTCAGAAATTTAAGCCTAGATAGGAAATATTGAGTTATAATACCAGATAGGAAGAACTGCAACCATGGCTCGCCAGTAAGAGCGGACTCAAACTGATACACAGACGGCTCTAAAACTGGGGGGGAGGGAGGCTGGCATTTATGGAAAGAAGCCTAGCTGGGCCCTTTCACTGAGCTTCAGCAAAAACTCGACGATACACTAGGCTGAGGTTGCAGCGATTCACCATTATGTCAGAGAAGTAGATAGATGGACCGAACCAGGTATGAGTGTCGCTATTTAGTACAGTCAGGCAGCACTTAAAGCGATCAGTTCCGCCGGTGCTGACTCAAAGTTGGTTTGCGATTGCGTAAGTGCCCTAAATGAGGTGAGCACCCAAAAGAAATTAACTTTGGCCTGGGCCTCCAGCCACACAGGCGTGAAGAGAAATAAGGCGGCGGATGAGCTGGCCAGACGATGTCCGTCAAGGACTTTCATAGGAGCCAGCCCTTCCTTCGGCATCACCAAATCGCAAATTAAAAAGGCCATCCACGAATGGACATGTAACTGGTCCAAGGAATGGTGGAAAAGTCACCAGGACAATGACTTTACTAAAGACCTACTGGGTAAAGACAGGAAGACTGTCAAAGTGATGGTAGGTCTGTTGACCGGTCTTTGCAGACTGAATAGGCATATGCTCAATCGACCTGGCAGATGATGTTCTCTGCAGATTCTGTCAAGAGGAAGAAGAAACCCCAGTTCATGTCTTGTGCCACTGTGATGGCCTAGCGAGGACAAGGTTTATAGCAATGGGCGTAGAGAACCCTACAGCCAACGGCTACATAAAAGAGCGGCTCTCAGAAATGCCTAATTGAAAGGGGATCACAATAGACCTGCAAAAATCGCGGTGGAACTGGTTTTCATGGCCACCCCATTCCTAATCTAATCTAACCTAGGTTCAACAAAACACTTCTGTCCTAACCGCGTGTGCAATAGGTTCCAAATCAAGAAATGTTTTTAATTTGGTCTTAAAAAAACTTGCACTATTATATGCTCGAACTACATCTTTGGGCGTTTTTCAGTCTCATCCCATTTGATCAATCTCGCGCCGCAATAAATATTTTCCTTTCATGGTCGAAATTGTTGAGTGACCGATAAATGTATTTCTCAGGGAGATTGATAACTTGTTTTAAACTTTCTTGGAGGAATCTGAAATGCATCTTCAAATTGATCAGTCTTGTAGTTGTCTTGTAGTTTGTATTTAGCACCCCAAAACCTCGTTAGTCGATTACATGCCGTGAGTGAATATTTATTTTATTTAACGATTGATTTATTTAAAAGACTGTTGTGGAAATTAACTTTTGTACTACTAATTTCTTTGTATTCCCTACACACGTGTGTACATTATCATGGGAGCGAAAACAGATTATTTCGCTCCCACAGACGAGTTGCCAAACTTGCGGCACATAAACTGTAAAATGGTTTTTACTCTTGTTCTTCTTGTAAGTACTACATATAAAACAGAACAAGAAATTCGAAATAATCCGAAAAGCAAAAGTATAAATGCAATTTGTGTTGTAAAATACGTATTAAACGAAATAATATGAATGCTAATTTCGGCACGTTGCCCGTATATGTACCGAGCCACTTATCGTATGATTAATGCGAACAGAAATTTGCAAATGAAGAACAATATAGCGTTAACCGAAACAAAATAAGTCGTTAAACACGGTACGAAGTGAAGAGCGAGCGGAGAACAAAGAAGGAACCGACGCATAATGGCGATAAAGAAAGAACGACGTAGATAGAGATGGTTGCGTTTATTTCTCGATCGTTCGTAGGTGTGAAATAATTTTAATAAATTGATATGCGGCGGTGGGCCGGCCTTTCTCGGTCCATTTATCGTTCGCGCCGAAGAGAGAGAATCTATATGCGAATAGAGCGACACCTGCGCGAATTAGACTTCAACTTTGACCTATCAAAACATCGGTCGCGTTGATTTACGACGTCTATGCGGATTTGAACCGCAAAGTCGCTTGTTGTTATTTATAGCGGCGTATATTTTACTTTGTTGGTCTCTTGTACCGTTTTAAAACCGCGTGGGTATATGAAACTATGCGTGATATTTATGGAAATAAATAGGTATCTAAATATATTAGGTATATACATAGACAGAACTCCATAAACATAAGAATGTTTATCTTTATTGTTGTATACTTGTTTGAGTGTGTTTGTATTTGAAATATGGGTCACCATGATGGTTTCAGATGATTTATCTTGATCGTCTGTTTCCCTACATTGGCATTGTGACAACTTTGGATTACGTATATAAAGATTGCAATAATGAATTAGATAATAAATCAATTTTCATTACAGTTTACTTGTGTGTATGAGGGTTTCGAATTTTGTTCACTTTTATAAAATATGTGAGAAATACGAGAATAAATAATTTATTATCCTAGAGTTCTTGGACAAAGTTACAACCTGTAAGTTATTACAAATACAAGATGTAAACCCAACTTGTATTAAATTTATGTATAGATACTCCCGGATTCTAATACGGCATTAGTTACAATGACAAAAATAATTGATAGTGCAAGTTCATTTTGTAATATCCTTTGATTGATAATAATTGAATTTGTGAGATATTATTCAGTCTATAGATATAGAAAAATTACAAAGTCCAAACAGTTAATACAAATTGTTTCATTACTGATATATCCTGATAGAAGCGTTTGCCGTGCTCATCATTTACAGCTCAGGGAGATTATTCTTGAATGTGTGCGACCGAAGTCGACTACTTTCGCAGTCGTATCGTTTAATGTCGCATACGTTCACAAATTCGTATTCCCGAATGGTATGCGACCAGTATGCGATACAATGACTTGACAACGTCGCAAAATGTAGGCAAGCCAACGAAAGAAAACACAAATACCTAGATAAAAGTTAGTAACTTCTGGTAACTTTCAAATGTTAAGTGCAGCACTGTATTTCAATAATTTGTGTCATTCATTTTCTGTAAATATAAGGCGTAATAAATGGAAAAAATGAATTGCCATAGTACGCATGCAAGGATAAGTGACGAGCAAAAACATATTTTACTAAATTATTTAGAACACCCGCAATTGAAAAGCGGAAAGTATTCCGCGACATTCACATATAAAAGTGCCCAAAATATGTGGGTGATATGTTATTTTATATTAAAATACTATTGCATTGCTTTATATACACTAATGCTATATTGATTTTACATACGATAGCAAAATTAACAGTAACATTTCCATATATCAGAGCAGAATAGTATTCTTCATAATGCACATTGCCCGCTCCAATCTTTTTTACTGCTATTAAAAAGTTTAAAACAAAAGCATTTTATATTAAAAAAACCTCTAGAAAATAGTTTTTGGTGGTTTTAAATATGCAATTTGGGTATTTCAAATGACTTTTAATCATACAGCAAAGATCGTTTATAAAAAAAAATATATTTCTTCTCAAATTTGAGATCGAACATGATACCTATATCGAAAATAAAAATAATTTTAAGTTAAAAAGTTCATGTCGAAATAATTATCTGAGGGTAATGTAGTGCTAAATTTTACGTGGCAAAGTCAAATGCAAATCCTCTTGGTACACTGTAAACATATCGGTATTTTACACATGGAACATATGTGGGTGGTTTTTATTTCTTTCTTGGAAGGACATTTTTCTGTACGTGGTTCGTTTAGGAGGTTAACAAATTTCAAATGGGTATTCTTCATCCAATTTTAGAATTCGTACTCATCATCTGAATCAACATCGCTATCTCAGAATACACTTCTTCCGCCCATTTCAACAAAGTTTCATAAAAACATCTGTGCACCTCACTCTCTTTGAGGGTCTACCCAGGATTATCTTGTGTAGACATTTTAACGACTAGAATACTACACAAGATCAGTAAATTAAACTGTAAACATAATAACATAAATACAAACCTCCGGTAAATTTTACCGGTTACTATCTTCAAACTAATAGCACAACTTTATTTGGTACGTAGCAAATAACGCATTCACCTTGGTGAGTTGCTCAAAAGTGACTCTCAACAGAGTCAACTCTGCTCTCAGAAAAGTATATTATAGACACATTATATCTGTAAGTGACGAAAATCGCCGAAACTTGGTGAATCCGAAACCACGAAACATTCGCCGGTATTATTTACCGGTCATCTGTGAAGGGTTAATAAACATGTATGAAATTGTATACACACAATCTACTTTAGTTTCCGCTAACTTCACACCTTTGAATGGTATGCGATTCGTCTGTTTTGTACCAGACGTTAAAAGTGGTCGACTTAAAGCGCATGAAATTTACGTCATACGTTTCAAGAATTGGACTTGCACGTGACTCGCACACAATTTTGACATCTCGCACGAAATTGGTCGATCGCACACATTCAAGAATAAGCCCCCTCCAGTTTCTATGAAAGAGCCCAGATGTGAAAGTAGGAAATGGATCCATATTGCAACTGAAAGCAAACCCGAATCACAAGTTATTTCAAGCAATTTCTTTGATATCTGTTAGAGTGCTGTCAAAATGTTCGTCAGAATATGTCTTCAGAATCTGTCACAACAAAAATGTCTTCTTTAAATTTTGGTTCATTTAACCTCATCTTTATTCAATGCCTCACTAATGTTATTCAATTTCATGTGCAGTGGTGGAACAAGATCGTTTTTGGAGTCTACCAATGGCATATGTCGTATGTTCTTTTGACTCAGCTGTAATGATTCTCGAACAGAGTAGTCTTGCCTCTTGTAATGACGCTGCTTGCTCGACTGTCCCATTCACAAAAAAAAAAACAGAAAAACTTGGTATAGCTTAGTTGCAACCCAAATAAAACTGCAAGAACCTTTAAGTTGCCACAGATATGCCATTGGTTCTTACCATAGTTACTTCATACTTTAGTTAACCAGTACTTTTACGTCAGTATGAAGTCGTCTTTTATACGAACTGCATATCCAATAGAATTAGAGGATTGAATATTACAAATATACCTACAATAGTCCTGCCTCTAAACTCTATTTTTAACTATCTATAAACAATCTCCATTCTTCTAAAAAATGGTACTAGGCCTTTATGGCGTTCACAAAAAACACAGACCGAAACATCGTCTTCTAATAGGTTCCACTGCTGCAGTCTTGATCCTGGTAACTCTGCCTTATCTTTTGAAAGATCTAGATCTCTCACGAGATCGTTCAATTCTGATTGGATTATTTTGCTTTTCAGTAGGTCCTTGCTTTAGAAATTTCAGAAGCTAAATGAGGCAAAAGTTAAAGAAGGTATCGTTGTTGAGCTACAGATTCGACTTTATTCTGAAAGACAAACAAATTTGACAGCACCCTAACAGATATCGAAAAAACAAATGCTTGGAACGACTTTTGTCTCCTAGTCACTAATTTATTGGGTAATAAAAAAGCTTAAAATTATGGTATTTTTATGGAAATTATGCTGTCATCGTATCAGAAAATGGGTTGCAATATATAATAACAGGCCCTTATTTTCAAAAAAAGAAAAAACAAACGATACAAAGTAATGAAAAATAATATATATACATATAAAAAAAAGAAAAGAATTTTGGAAAATCCCAAGGTGGAGTTCAGTTAACTGTTCTTCCACTCAAACCTTGAATACATAAACAAATTATAGTTATAAATACAAGAGAAAATGAAACTAAAACTAATATTCCGTACACATGTTACAAGATATCGACAATGACTAGCTGTAGCATCAGCAATGAAGAAATATCTGACCATTACACTGACTAGAGAACAAACTCTGCCTCTCTCTCTTAAACACTGGGTAAGATAGGGTTTTGAAATAAAGAGATAACTGAATATATATTATGCAAATCATATAAGAAAACGATCTCTCAAACAATGCAGTACGCTGCAGCGGCGGCGTAATGAGACCTCTACTCCGGACATTCAGATGATGTACATCAGTTCTGAAGGTTATTTTCCTATAAAGGTAGGTAGGGTACTTATTATTGATGATCTTGTAAAAGAGACATGCAGTTTGTAAAATATACCGATCTCTCACGCTCAGCCGCCCAGCCTCTTCGAGTTTATGACTAATGTGATCAAACTGACGCACACCATAAGCAAATCTTAAGCAAGTATTTTGAACGCGCTGGATACGTCTACTATCACAGGTATCAATAGCAGGTCCAAAGATAGAAGTACAATATGCGAGAGGAGACAAGACAAGAGAATTACAGAGCATCAGTTTGGTATCATTAGGTAAGTATGATCTGTGTGGGTACAGAAGTTTTAAATTGGAATAAGCACGTCGGATATATTTGAGAACCTGAGATCGGAACCTGAAGCTATTATCTATTGTCAAACTGAGGCTTACTGCGCTATCAACAATAGGCAGCTCTTCGGAATCAATAGTTATTCTTACTTTATCCCTATTCCTTTGAAGGTCATTCTGCTTACCGAACAACATAACCATTGACTTTTTATTCTTCAATTTTAATTGATGGTCCGAACATACCCGCGATACTGTCATTAGTTCAGTGTTTATCCTGTTAACTGCTTCACCAACATCAGCAACGTCAAAACGATATTCCAGTAACGAGTCATCAGCATACATATGCACCGTGCCGTAATGTAATGATTTAAATAAATCACATGTGTAGATAGAAAATAAGAGAGGGCCAAGAATGGAACCCTGTGGTACTCTCTATACCAGGATAACAGAAATGCTTCCATACTTACCGACTACTGTTGAGCTTTTGTTAGAGATGCTCCAGAAACAATTCACAAAAGAATAGCAAAAAATGGTTCATTTAGCGACTCTAAAAGCTTATAAAAAACCGAATATTACACGTGTCAGGTATAATTATGCTTAGTTAACCTCACCTTAACCTAACGCTAATTGTGAACTTAAACAATTTTATAAGTGCCGTAAAAATAGTAAGGAAAGAGTGCTATAAGGGACAATGAAGTAAGAGTTTGTGTCCTCGCCAAGTTCAGTGAATAAGCAATAAAGTTCCCATAGCACGCAACTACATATCAAATATTTTTGGTATTCTCTTTTTGATCTGGTTCTGTTTTTGTTAACTTTTTTGCTGAGTTCTGGATTTAAATAGATGTGTTAAGTAAAAAGTAAAGGTTGAAAAGTTGTTTTTCTCATTTTATAGGATACGCCAGAAAGGATTTTACATTTTAAACGTTTGCTTAAAGAGAAACAACATAAGTTACAGTAACGTTTTCTGTTTCAATAAAAAGAGTAGCCTTTGGAAATTTGTTTCATAGGTTGACAGTTGTCAGCAATGCAGTGGACAGTGCCTCAACGTGTCTTTTGTGTGGAATTTTTAATATTGAATTCAATTACTGCCATGCAAAGAATGTTTAGGACACAATTTAAAGTAAGAGACAGTCCTTCACGTGTTATTATTAATTTATGGATAAAAAAATGGAGAAACCGATCGGCCACGATCTGTGCATAATGCGGATAACTAAGAAACGATTAGACAAGAAATTATTGCGAGCCCTGAAAGATCAATCAGAAAACAAGCTATGGCCCTCCATATCTCTCTCTTCCAATTTCATCCGTATAAAATTGCAGTTGTTCAGGAATTAAGCGCGAATGATAAAGTTAGACGACTCGAATTTTACCGAACTTTCTTGGTTTTGAGAAATAACGTACTTGGTATTGAACACCGATTATTTATGAGCGACGAGGCCCATTTTTATTTAAACGGTTTAGTTAATAAACAAAACTGTCGTTTCTGAACACGTGAAAAACCTAGAGAACTTCATGAATGGCCTTTACATTCTCCTAAAGTTACAGTATGGTGCGCGATTTCAGCTGTAAGACTAATCGGTCCCTACTTGTCTGAAGAAAATGGCACCACTTGAATCGGTTTTTTTCAGACAGATTAATGTCAATCAGAGGGACCATAAGTTGGACTCGTAAGTCACCCGACTTAACCGTGCCAGATTTTTTTCTTTGGGGCTTTTTAAAGCATAAGGTCTATTGTAAGAAGCCTCGGAATTTAGAGGAGTTGAAAAGGAACATTACAATTGAAATTCGCCCAATTTCCCCACCAATATTCTAAAATATTTGGTGTCCCATAAGTTTCTTCCCCGCCATGCTATGTATGTCATCGAGCTGGCTTGTAAAATGTAGTATTGTCCGTTTATAGTATCGATTTCAGTCGTCTTGCAGCTCTTTCAAAGTACGTTTCGTTGGTGACGAAGTCTCTTTTAAAATCTTTTTGTACACCGTTCAATATGGATAACCAAAGGAGCATCTGCGGCATGTTATACTTAAAAAAGGTAGTAGTGTAAAACACACTCCAGATAAGATTTGCACCGTTTATGGAAGTGCTACTACTACTATTAGAATCGTCCGCAATTGGTTTAAAAAATTTAGAGCTGGTAATTTTGATTTAAAAGGTGAATACCGCAGCGGCCGCCCGGCAATGACGGATACGGATCTCGTCAAGAATAAGTTCGGTGAAAATCCGTAATATATAGTGTGCACGAGATAGTAGATGTAGCATTCCCGGGATAACGGTCCATAATCATTTAATCAATATGGGATATGTGAATCGATATTAAGTTTGGGTTCCACACCAATTGATGGAGATCAACTTTACACACATACAAATCTGGAGTTCATTTTAACACTTTTTTAACACTTTTTCGGTGTTCCTTCGAGTCCATCCGCTTCTGGTGTTAAAATTAATGGAGTCAGAATAAAAAGTGCTAGTGTTATATTCAGAAGTGATAGTAGTAGTCTCATCTGGAAAAGGAAAAATACTTAGGCCCGGTTTTTCAATCGCTGGTTAACAAATTTTAACTGACAGGTAAGCCCAAACTTCTGGCTAAAGTGTTTATCGATCTCACAGTTTAAACCAAGTGCAGGTCAAAGTACGTATAATCTAAGCTAGCAATTTAACTTGAAGTTAAGCTTAAGTACCAGCCAGTTAACAGAAACAATTAACCACCTATTGAAAAACCGGGCCTTAACCCGGATAGTAATAGTAACTGTTAGAGTTAGAGTTAGAGTTATCTCAAAAATTATAAATACTTAACTTCCAAGGTAGTGTCTGTTAACCAGAAAAGAGTTAGGGTTATCCCGAGAAGTGTTAGTATTATATTGAAAAGGAGAACTAGCAATCTTTCGATGCAGTAACTGTTACCCTGAAAGGAGTTACAGTTATTCCCAGAAGTGTTAGTTTTATCTCAAAATTTTTTTACTTCTGAAGTGGTAACTGTTACCTCGAGAAGAGTTAGAGTTCGTTCTTCGCGCTGTCCTACTGACGTCAGTACCAGCCACCAGAGGCTAGGTCGGCACAACCGCACTGTGATATCCGAAATCAGGCGCCCCAAATTAGCTTTCGGGAATCGCAGTTCAGGAATGCATTTGGACTTTTGCACCGAGGCCTCCGATACTCTCCTGCCAGGTAGTGTACCACTTTCTATAAAATCCGTCACAAATGCAAAATGTACTAAAAAGGGAGGAATATATTTTGGTAAAAAATATTGATCTGTATTTATTACAGATGTTATCCAGTTACAGCTTGTGATATGAATGTGTCTGGTTTACCTATAATACTTATACTAGGTACTAACTTTTATCATGTATGACCTGTTTTCTCAGTAAGTCACTACTTATTTATTTTTACCCACTTCTTATGATTCTTATGTTTGATGAGTAAATAAATTTCAGCATCCATTTTCGTTAACCAAAGTATACAGGATAGTCGTTATTCGTGTTAGAACAGGCAAGCAGGTGCAATCTAATCAAATCTAACTCTTTTGGAATAATATTTTCGTTTTTTCGGATTAACTTCGGTGTTGAGTTTTTCCGAAGCAGATAAAATGTTTTACATTAGGATATCTCCTGATCTATGAATTATGCAGTATTGGATAGCTTGTTGTCTTTATGGTGTTCAATCGATTTTTAACTTATCTTTATGAGACAATTCTATCACTTTTTTTTAACTCCGGGTTTTAGATGTAATTTAATCGGGAAAAGAAAACAAATACATTCAATTTGATTAGAACTGTAACTTTTTCGGGTAATTACTTATCTATGTTTTAACACCAACTGAAAGGATAAAAATTTATCCCAGAGATTTTTATGTGTGTATGAACCACGTACCTAAGTGCGATATGCTTCTTCAATGACATGAAAAGAATCTTTTTTTAAAGGGGCTTGTCACTGGAGACGAGACTTGGATTTTATATCAAAATGAGAATCGAAAATGCACTTGGTTTAAGGAAAATCGACCTTCAACTATTGCGAAGCCAGGACTTCATCCAAAGAAAGTTCTTTGCATTTAGTGGGACGGGAAAGGTGTAGTGTACTACGACCTCCCTCCACAAGGTGAAACCATTAATTCTGGAAAATATTGCAGTAAACTCGATAAATTGAAAGCTGCCACAGTCGAAAAACGGCAAGAATTGGCGAATGGACGACATGTCGCTCTTCATCACGACAACGCAAACACGCATGTTGGGACGTTGTACCTCATCGTCCGTTTCTCTCGTTAAAAAATCAAGGTGGATCTGTCTATTACAAATAACATATTTGTAGTTTTGATATATTGGAATGAAAATGTTTTCCTAACCAAAGAAAGTGGTGCTTTATATACAAACTAAAACTACAATCGTGACTATTTCTGGCTATATGCGAACATAATTGGCTCTTGCTAAACGATAATTTCATGGAAATGATGATTTCAATAAACATCGAAAGAGAAAACTGTCAGAATTTTTATATCAGTATATAGGCAATACCATTTATCGTAATTGCTTAATGGTTAGTTTTGACAATCGATTTAACTAAACATATTTTCCATATACTTTGATATCCCACGACATTAGAAAGTCTTAGTATTCGATCGTTTCATTTACGTATATTTGAAAAAAAAAGTTTAGATTGTAATCGAATAAGTTTAATATTTATTACCAGTATTAATTTTATCGATACGATGGTAATAAGTTGAATATTTTTCGTTGCGTGCCGCACCGATCACGCAACATAATTTAACGGCCGCCTTGCGGGTGGGCATTCATTAGTCATCGATCATAGTACGGAGGATAGCGTTAAAATTGTTTTAAATGTTCATTGTGGATCGAGATCCTCCTCTCCTCCACACTGGGGGTAATTCAGTTAGCGCTATCGCAAATATAAGTCGTAACATCTGCTTTAATAACCACAGCATGGCTCTGCACAAATTTTATTATTACGCCATCTCCTGCCATTTTACTACATGTAATATATTACCATCACATTATGTACGGCTAACATGTCTCATAATCGTTAATACAGTAAGTTATGTTGCTCGAGATAATGCGCATTTCTGGATTATTAGTATAGAGGCCCCTTTGTAACCTACAAAACGAGAACGTTGGATAATATTTCACGAGAATACTTTAGTTGTTAAGATACGTTCCATGTGCACGACAGCATGAAATCTTACGATGGCTATTAAATCGTAATTAACGTGTTAAAGTTTGATGTTTACATTTCATAAAAATCTTGTAAAATGTACCAACGCTAGTACGGTGCTTTGTAGGATATTTTGTAAAGCTACAATGACATTAATAAAATAATTATATTGTTGAAAAGGTAATGGATTTTAAAACATCAACAGCATCGTGTAACGGTACACTAAAGTGACAGATCGGCTGGCAAAAATTACGATTCGATAAAGTTAGTTGTAAACATTTTTATCTTTTGCCATAAATTCTTGAAGAGAGTGTAGTTACTTTGATGGTGAACTTCTTGGATGTATTAGGAAGTTAGTTAGTTGTTCAATTATCTGTGGACAAGCATCAAAATTGGTTACATATTTTTGAAAAAAAAATGAATCCAAATATACAAGACAATGTCTACAATGCCCACCAAATTGAGTAGAAAGCAAAATATTCCAAGCAAGCAATGTTATGAAAGAAATTAAGCTGTGTGGGGCAAACGTGATAAAATGATCAGCATTAGTAGTAGCCAATGATGCAACCCCAAGACAATTGTTTCTTCGTAGGGTTTAATTTATCAAACTTTATCTCAAACACATTTATATTATACCACACCATGACTGACATTGTGGACTTCTTATCTATCGATATTGCTTTCAAAGGATCTCTTTGCATTGGTCAATTCAAGTATATGGAATGTAGCTTTTTTTCTTTGAATTAAGGTTAATGTTTATTTGATCAGAACAGGTTTATGGGCGATGTGGTCGTCCCAGACGGTTCAGTTTTCTGTATTGTCATTCTCTATCGTTGCCACTTCGCAAGATTTAACTTTCAGTACTCGCTCTAAAGCAAACTGATTTTTGTTCGATTATATCTGAAAATAACGTTTGTGATAACCATTGGGATCATAAATCATATGAGTACAATACAAGTTAATAACACATTCATTTACAATATCTCTCGAAAAATTTGCTTAATATGACTTCCGTTTTAGTCAAAGCATAATTGAAAATGATCTCCGGCCTTCCGGAGAATGTTGGCCGTTATTTCAGGTGTAATTGAACGACACACAGTTGAGATGAGTTCTCTCAAATGGTCTTTGTCTCTAATCTTGACTGGGTACACTTTGAAATGTACATAACCTCATACAACACTATCGATGGGGGTTAAGTCCAGAGATTGTGGAATTCACTCCACTCGTCCTCTATAACCAATCCACTGAGGGACATTTTTGTCTACCGAATCACTAACAACCATAGTGTGGGGATGCACCGTCTTCCCTGAACCAAATCCAGAAGCTGTTCATTTCCGAGCATTTTCAGGGTAATTATCATTGTTAATTGTGCCGTCAAAGAAAAAAGGAGTCTATTATCCTGTCTATTCACAAGCCACAGTAAACCATGATGCTCAATGGTGTGGGGATCGAAAAATAGTTTGATAGAAGTATAGTATTGACCCGGTATCAAGCTTTATTCTAGTGACTGTGCAGCCATAAGCCTTTCCGAATAGCTGGCGGTATGGCAGTATTATAGAGAAACTGATCACCACATACTGCTATGGACACTTCGGCAAATTGGATTCTCATCAACGTTATTTGTCTTACTTAGATCTTGTCTGTTTAGTAAAACAGGGAATTTGTGGAATATCTCCATGTAAGGGCAGCTACGTTTCGTCCTTTTTCTGGATTATCCCAAATGCGTGGACGAGTTTTCCTTCTTTTAAATTTACAAACGATTGATTCGGGCAAGTACTGTCCTCAACTAACCAATCTGAATCGAGAAATCAAACAGAAACTTCCGATTTTGTCAGATCGCCAGGGCGTAGTCCTTCATCAGGACAACGCCAGACCACACGTTTCGAGACAGACGCTGCGCAAACTGAACAGCCTCAAATGGGATGTCCTAACTCATCCATCGTATTCTCCTGATATAGCACCATCTGATTATCACTTGTTCCGGACATTGCAAAATCATTTAAATGGAAAAAAACTTGACTCTTTCGATGTCTTAAAAATCGTCGTGTTTTCGTTCTTCGAATCTAAACCGTGCGGTTTTTATGATCGGGGCATCCGTATGCTACCAGAACATTAGAAACAGATTATAGAAAATGATGTGACTTTTACTCACAAACTCCGTATGAACTTTTGCACTCAATTTGTTTCTGTTATTTTCTGGATTGTTGATATGATATCTTAGTAATGAAGCATATGGTCCATCTATGTATTGTTGGGATTTTTTCTTTACTGATCAAACGCAGGAGGCATTCTTGGTTGGTACCAGTTTTCAAGGTTAATATTTCCATGCCCAAACAAACAAGTCCCACGGAAATGATTTTCTAATCACTTTACCATTAACCGAGATCTATATTATCGACTCTTTCTGTTGCATTACATCCAATTTGTTAATAAAGGACATCAACCGCCGAAATACTACCACGTTTGCCACTTAAAAAATTTGTTTCTTATGCTAACTCGGCCAAAAAAGGGCTATTGTGGTCCCATGCTGTAGTCATTTCGACCAGGTTGCACCCGGTAAGAAGCTCACAGAAGCTGCTTCCAAGTCATTGATCAGGTCCATAAAGGGAACTCTTTCTTCATAAATGCCATGCTCAAGTCCTCTATTACGTAGATCGGACAAAACAGCTGTCTTGTTTATCATCCAATTCTTTCTAAACGAGTCATTTTTTCTAGGCAGGTTTTCTTGTCGGTGATTAGACATTTTAACTTTTTGTCTAATCCCCATTTATTTTTAATGGTCTCATGCTGTACTCAAGCGTGTAATCCCTACCGAATAAATCTCATTCTCAGTTGATGGTTCAAGAAAGAATCGATTTTCATGAAAAAACGTAAAAGTTAGTTACTGAATACTGAGCTGTCACCTGTTTATAATAACGTTTTGCTGGATCTATTTATAACGACAAGTTGATGACTTTGTTGGTTATTAGATTAGTATAGTCTACTCAAAAAAAATACTTTTATATGTTTATAGATAGATTATTTTAACTCTTGTGCGTGTCATGTTTTAATTTTTTTTATCGTATTTAGAATCTTCAGGCTATTTTCTTCTATATAGCTTTTTATACATTTTATTATTGTAGATATTGTGTACTGTAGATACTGTATATTATTGACTCTTTCGTAAAACGAACGTTTTAATTATACATCTTAATGCCCCAATATAAGCAAATGCATTTATATATGGTAATACAGTAAGCAACACTATAAAAAAATGATTAGCATGAAATATTATTTACATTTCTCCTCGAGACATGCTAATGTAGTAACAAAAAAAAGTGGGAATTTTAAAACTTGTTCGTTGATAGCTAAAAAACGTACATATTTCGAAATTTAATTGTAGTCGTTACATTGACTGTTACAAAGGCGATATTGCGGATAGCGGGAGGCCATGTTTTCTTAACGTATCAATAAATAAGACTACGATTGTGCTGATTGGTTACAAACTTAATGGTGGCTTTATATCAACAAATTACGTATGACTTGGGACGTGTAGGATCGCACGCCAATTATATAAACGTATAAAAATAGCACTTACGTAGTATATGGCTGTGTTATTTTGCGTAAGAGAAATAAGAGCGACTGTTCAGTATTGGTAAAGAGTCGTATGTAATGTAATGGAAATCTTATGCTCTTAATATTAATTCTGCTAAATGGCCACGAAAAGGCATGTAAACGTTGGTTATATAATTATGTAGTAGCTCTATTGTAATCATTGTAAGCGCTACAGTAATAAGAACATTTCAAAACAAGCGAAGATCTAAATAGCTTAAACTATAATATTGTATAGTATTGTATTGTATTGAAGCACCTCCTATGACTGCGACCTATTGATCTGTTGTGATTACCCTATCCCATCAGTACCCTTCTATTCCAATATTTTTAACGAATCTCAGGACTAGCTTGGGTGCCAAAGCTTTAATCTGTTCATCAGGTGTTAAGGTTGCCTGTCCTAGATGCTGATACCTTTGACGGCTTAATGCTTCGCACTCGCAAAGTATGTACTCGACTATTTCAAGTGCGCAGAATCCACACATATGTATCTTGATCAACCTATTTGTCCATCTTTTCAAAATGGTATCTTAGAGGGTGCCGGTAAGTCAAAAGCCCCGTAAGAGTCCTTAACTCTGACTTGCTGAGATCAAGTAGTTTTTTATTACTATTATGTTTGTTCTGGAGTTTTTCCAAAAAGGGAGGCCATTTATTTTGTCTCCCATTCTTAAACATCCTTCTTGAGCTGCGTTTAGGGAACGCCAAAGAAGCATTTTGGTCCAATGAAGTGCATGTCAGCGCTTTGCTTTACAAATTCATCCACTTTATTTCATTTTCTTTGTTATTGGTGTGCCCTGTTACCCACATCAAGGATACCATGTTTGTTGTGGCTAGTTGCGTCACATTCAACCAAAACTTCCAGACCAATTTAGATTCAAAGTTATGAGAGGCTAGAGCGTTTAAAGCGGCCTGACTATCGATTTATATATAGATGTTTGCGCCTCTTAGATTTTCCCGGACGCAAAGATCTATTTCCGGCTGAAAAATAGTTGGAAATGACCATAGGTCTCCAAGGAGTTTGGCTTTAGGTTGTTGAGCCCCACCCCCCAACCTTGCCATGCCAACCTGTTCCACCGCGACCTTTGCAGGTCTATTGTGATCCCCTTTTATCTTAAAGGACGCTCTCCAATTTTGCCTTCTTAAGTAGGCCTATCATTTTTGAGAGCGGCTCTTTTATGTAGCTGTTAGTTATGGGGTTCTCTATGTCTATTGCTAGAAACCTTGTCCTCGCTAGGCCATCGCAGTGGCACAAAACATGAACTGGGGTTTCTTCTTCTCCTTAACAGAATCTGCAGCGAGTATCATCTGCCAGGCCGATGTTAAACATATGCCTGTTCAGTCTACAATGACCGGTCAACAGACTTACTATCACTATGGCAGTCCTTCTGTCTTTACGCAGTAGGTCTTTAGTAAACTCAGGCCTGTGTTCGCTTAGGAACTCCTTTGCCTGTGATCTTTTCCACCATTTCATGGACCTGTTATATGTCCATTCGCAGATGGACTTTTTAATTTGCGATTTGGTGATGCCGAAGGAAGCGTCAGCTCCTATGAAAGACCTTGACGAATCTCGTCTGGCCAGCTCATTCGCGGCGTCGTTTCCCTTCACGCCTGTGTGACTGGGGGCCCAGGACAAAGTTAATTTCCTTTGGATGCCCACATCATTTAGGGCTCTTACACAATCCCAAACCAGGTTTTAGTCAGCACTTACCTGGATTGGGCCATCTATCTACTTCTCTGACACAGTGGTGAATCGCTGCAACCTCAGCCTGGAATATCGTCGAGTCCTAGCTGAAGCTCAGTGAAAGGCCCATGCTAGGCTTCTTTCCATAAATGCCAGTTCCTAGGCCGTAATCAGTTTTAGAGCCGTCTGTGTACCAGCTTAAGTCTGCTCTTATTGGGGGGCCATGATCCCAGTCCTCCCTATCTGGTACTATAACCTGATTCTTCCTATCTAGGTTGAATTTCTGAACAATGGCGTCACTTGGCATCCCCGTTAAATAATATGTAGAACAATATATTGGAAGAATAAAAACGAAACCAAATCAGCTAACGACAAGAACTGTTTGTGGTAGAAGAAGAAGTGGTGCCCCAAAGGGAAGTTGGAAGTCCCTAAATTGTAATTTAAGAATCACAATAAAGTTTCGATTCAATAACACTGATGTGCGGACCTATATACATACGAATTTAGTTTTTAATCTTAGATGTATTTTCATTTGTAGGTCAAATAAAACAGCAATTAATTAAAAATCAATTTATTATTATATAGGAATTGTCATTTCATATGTGTTGTAGATTGTTAGAAGTGATTATTGTTAATTGAAAATATCTTGCTGTTCCCTATTTAGACTACCCTAAAAAGAAGCTATAGTAATTACGATTAATGTATACCGATGTTTTATCAACTCATTTCAGATCGATACTTATAGAATTTAATATCGTTTTGCTTACAGCATATCCCATTAGAATTCCCGATACTTCGTAGATCACCACCTACGCACATAGCGGATAGAGATCTTGATGAGGTGTATTGAAAAGCTATTTATGTTACGTGGAACATAAACTTCCGCCTGGTCTCCATGGCATATTGATGATAACCAATCTTTTGCCTCCGAGTTGAGAAATAAACTTTAAGGCGATATTGCAAAATCCCAAACAACTTGAAACGTATAATTTCGCGACGGATAATTAATTTCATACGGGAATAAATTTACGCGAATTATAAATTACGGTGCAATGTGGTAGCTTTCTCCGCGCTGAAATATTTTATGTGTGAATTATCAAGTTTTCTGGCGCTCAGCTGGAATATTTATTATTAATAACCTGCGTCGAAATAAAAATCATATCGGTAATATTAATCGTGTTAAATTATATCTATGTATACATAATAGATGATTCTGTGTTACTTTGTATTAAAATATATTAATTGTGAAATGTACGCAGTTAAAATTACTAATTAGGTATTTACTAGCTCGCGATGGATTTTTGTAGTGCATGAAAAATTGAATACCAATTAATTGTGAAATTATTACTTACTTCCATTTCCCGATTTAGACGTATTGTATTTGTATTTTTAAATTTTTAATTGCTTACATCGATCTCAAAAATTTGAACTAGTAAATTGTGGTAACATGGCATGATATTGTGCTGGTGTGAAGTAAACTAAATTATCAAATAATTCTTGTTCCTCCATTCTTTGCTAAGAACAACTTAACTGGAACTGAACAAGGTGGAAGAATTTGTGAGACAACACTTCCTCCTAATGCAACCCCAGACATTTTAGATACAATTACCGTCCGGGTAATTGGTTAGCCAATCCATTTTATGGATTTCTACATCTTTAATTCAATTAGTAATAATTCATTATTATCCATCCAAATGAATTTTTCTCCTACAGCTCCTGTATAAGGGAAAACAAAGGGTCTCAGTATCTCAGGCAACAACCGTTGAGTAGTGCGGAATCAGTGGCCATACCGAATGGAACTTCATGCCCAACGGTTCATGGGCATGAAGTTCCATTCGGTATGGCCACTGATTCCGCCCTACACAGCCACAAATAAATGGAGGAATACTTCGCGTTCCTGGCTCACGCCAAATCAAAACACGTCTGCTATAGTGTTTCAATTGCAGTGGATATTCAGCTGCCGTTCCAGGGTTTTTAACAGTCTTCGCGTAGCCCTCCTTCCTCTTGGTCTTTGGTCTCTTGCAATCTTTATCACTGTAGTTCCATCTGCTCTTTATGCGTGTTCGTTCCATGCTCTTCTTCGTCCTCTGGCGAATCTAACAAAGTTTTCAATTTCACATTCCTCTCTTATGTCCTCGTTTCTCATCTTTCTAATCCGTCCTTGTTTTGCCCACATTTATTCCCAGAGTCTCCATTTCTGTTGTGCGTATCAGGTGTTTACTTTTTATTGCATCGGCAGGTCGCATAGATCATCATTGGCCTCACTATTGTTTTAACGTTTCTTAGATATCCAGAGACTTTCGCTGCCTTCATTGTCTGTTATCTGGTCTCCCTATAGGTTGAGACATGCTCTTCTGCCCACGTTCTGCACGTTCTGGCCTTCAAGCATACAGACTTTTGTCATAATGATGGTTTCTTATTGTTGGTGTTGAGATCAAACCTTTCAGTAGCCATGGTGGAGTGATTTTATAGTTGCGTTCATTTGAAGTTTGGTTTCCACGTGCCAATTTTAAAAACTACCAACCATCCTCTGGTGTTTTTGATGCCCGTCGGCCTTGCCCTTGGTTTCTTCGAACAGTTTAGTGGTTTCTAAAAAGCGATGCAAGAGTTGATAAATTACACTTTGGCTAACTCCGAACAATTCGTATTCGTTCACATTCCAACTGACGTATGGCTCTCCGAGTGTGATAGGGTAAATCACGTTGCTGAGCCTTGACTAGTAAATAGTAAAATTCATTGGTATCCGGTTGTTACTCGGACGAGTCCTGTTGAAACTTTTAGAGACAACTTGAAACGGTTAGCAAGCCATAATGTTGGTATTCAAGTTAAACTCTATATCACTGGTATTTCCAGTATCAACAGAATCTGCTAGTAAGTTGGGACTCTGAATTACGTAGTCGTCGTTTCGACCAGCAAACGTTTCCTTCGCTGACATCTGGAAAGCTGTTTCAAAATCTTGCTAACGAGTGTTTTTCGCCCAAATACTAAATCAAACGGGTCGATGGCCGGAGTGGTTAGGCGGCTGACTATTGTTGTGAGAGGACGATAAGTGCCGGAGTTCAATTCTCTGGAGGGACGGTGACATTTTTTCAGAGAGTTTAATCCCGGATCGACTTGCCATTCGCTGTTGGGAGCAAAGTGATTAACAGCGCGGCATCATAAAAGGCGATATGATGCTGTCACAACTTACACACACTAAACTACACCGCAAGAGTTGCAGTGATAACCAGACAAGTAATACAACTTACGGAGTCACTGCAACTAAGCACCCACCACACATTAAAAAAAAACAATCTCTTTTGATATCTGGAGTGGGCACTGTGCTACAGACCTACAAGAATTAGTGCTGACAGATAAAGCCTTTAAAAACTTGCATCAGAGAAATAATATCTCGCACGTAAAAAATAAAATGTAACTAATAAAAATATGTGAAAGGGATGGGGTAGTCCATCCCTCATTATAACATTCTTATGAAGATAATTCGTGTGACCTATCAAATCATATAATAAATTGCTCTTTAAACCACATAATACACAAAAAATTATGTAAAAAATGGTTTCATATGTTACAATTTCGGCAATGTTCATTAACAAATCATCAAAAACTGCGCTTTGAAGGGGGCTGTGTCCCAAAATCGAGTGATTCCGCAAATAAAAAATATAAGTAGTTCACACATCAGATTCTTGTTCTTTAATCGATCCTATTACATATAGCTATATGCTCGTGTCTTACAATTAGTTCAGTATTCAGTCTGTGCATTGGACTCGACACATTTGCTACTTTTTTTCTGTCGGATCAATAAATCACGAACGCCTTTAGTGCTGCATCATCGAGCATAAATCAATATAAAGCATCATGAAGATATAGTAATTAACTGCCATATATTTTGATCTTGCAGCTTCTATAACAGGAATAAGCGGATTCTATTTGCCAAATTTCCTGGAAACCCTACCAGACTGTGTTAATGATTGCGTTGCGTACTATTTATTGTGCCTTAGGTGTTTTCTCATTACATTAAAACGTTGGATCGGCAATATCATGTTCGAGGAAAGAAATTAGTGGATCATAATGTACTTGTATACAGTGCGGTGTTTCGAAAGCATTTCAACTATTAAATCATCCATACACATCCATACATTACTGAAATATGCTACCTATAGGCCGCACATATGTTATTTACACCTGCTCTCGGGATAATGTTTTTTACACCAGTTTAGAATGAGCTATTGTGATCAATTAGTTAGCTTCTATATTTGCGGCATCCCAATCGTTGTAGTAGACCTTCCTGCTCAATAGAGATCAACATGTTTCAACTAGTCGAGCGTGAGGCAGGTTTGGTGGATTGCCATTCTTTGGCACAAACGATATGTTGTTTGTGATTAACAAATCTCGTGTAATTCGGGCATAATGGCAGCTTGCCAAATTTGTCCCAAAAATTATTTCAATACCAAAATGGTGATTATTAATGAAATCAAGCAATTTCTCTATTTTAGGATCGAATGCTTCTCTTCTTACCCGCCCAATATACGATCTTGAGATACTTCTTTCTGAAATCGCAATCTAGCCTAGAATTTTGTCTTCAAATTTTCTCTTTCGATTTTGTAGCAACTTTGCCTGGACAATCTTCAATGTTAAGTTTGAAAAAGTGAAATATGTAGGGGAAATTAGTATAATATGGCACACCAGGATAATTTTAAATTACGCGCGCTTCCCATTTCCTGTCTTACCATTTTAGATAGTGGTGGAGGAATCGCAGTTAGTAGAGATGCATAAAAACTTAATATCAGTCGATTGCAACCTTTGGTGTATGATGTTACATTTTCAGTGATTTTAAAATTTATCGAACTTTTCAAAACGTGGGGTAAAATTCGAAAGTGGCAAACAACTGAACAATTTTGGGTAATACACAAGTTAGGCGGAATAATAAAATAGAGATTTGCATTATAGTGACTGTTTTAAAGCAATTTTATTGATACTTAGCAACAAATAATTTTTGATTGTACGTTTCGGATAAAACGGCATAGGGCTGATTTGGTAAAAATAGTCCTGTGCCATATTATCCTACTTCATATTTTAATTGTTTTAATATTATTTTTAAATAATGGGGCGCTCTGATCGGTACAGAAGAAAGTCAGAGCGACAAAGTTGGAACGAGGCGGTTATGAATAGGGCTATCGAGGCCGTCCACAATAAAGAGACGGGCTGGCTAGCCGCCAGTAAGCACTTCAATATTCCCAAAACAACGCTCCGAAGAAGAGCACAAAACAGAGAAGCACAAAAATAAACGTAAGGGATCCGGTAAAGGCTTAGGGCGCTGGTGTATTACTTTTTCTCCGTATACGGGAAAAGAATGAGTTGCCTATATAAGATATTTAGAAGTGCGATTTTATGGTTTAACAACTACAGATCTTCGTCTTATTGCTTATCAATTTTCCGAAAGAAACAAACTGCAACATCGATTTAATAATGAGAAACAAATGGCAGGTTGGGATTGGTTATACTGCATCCGCAGTCACTCTAGTTTTATGGAGTTCATTCAGTACCTTTCAAACTTTTTTGGCAAATTTAAACAGGGTATCGCTTGCTGCCATTTTTGAACTATTCGTATCAAAAATACTCAGCATTTCTCGTTTGTTTAACTGTCCAAGAAGATTGTAATTATTTTTTTAATTTACATTTTTTATGACATATTGATCAAATTTTTGATAGTAATGTTTATTGAAATGTGAAGCGTGCTTAACGACGTAGAAATCTGAGCAACGACAAAGTGACCATAGCTCATAATATAGGCTTGATTTCTATCTGAAAAAATTCCGAAAACGTTTGAGATATATGTTTTTATTAGAGTGGGAAGCAATTATTTTAAATATATTCATAAACATATTAAAACCTACACTATGGGGTGTAATAGGGTCTAACATTCTACAAATGGATTTTGGTAAACAACGGACCTTCGTTGTGGAGATTTTTTTAGGAAACGCTAAGTCGCAATCCGGGGAGAGGGGTTGTAGATTGGAAAGCGATTTTGAAACGGGTTCGTAATTTTAAGCCAACAAATCATAAAATCCGACGAGGGAGTTCGACATTCGTCAGGACACTCGCAAACATCGCCACCCTTAGAGCAACATTCAGCGTTGCACTTCAGATGTTGGATCGAACGCTAAAGCACATTTTACACTGTGATCGTAAGCTACAGCCCTTACAAAATTATCTTTGCTCAAGGATTGAGTTCAGTAGGCTGGCGAAGACGTAGAGATTGTTTTGGCCACAGCAAATACGAACAATTTTTGTTATTGGTCTGCTCAAAATCCTAGACAGTGGCAACAAATACCTTTTTATAGCCCAAAAGTAATCGTTTGATATCCCCTCTGCCTTAAGTTCACCTAGTTTTCAGGTAAACGTAACCTCGATTAGGTAATATTAAAATAAAACATTTAAATTAAATATCAGAAATCTTTTATACATAATTTTTGATAATACTAATCTAAAGCCTTCATATCTGTTCTCGGCAGAAGCAGCGTTAATAAGCTACTCAGTAAAAGAGTAGAATCGACCAGCTCAGACGGAGGCATACATCCAGCCCCAATGCACAAATTGATTTTTGGGTAGTATTGTTGTTAAATATAGAGTACGACAAGACGTTAGTTATGAAGTTTCTTGTATATTTTCATTTCAGTTGCCTTTGTACGTTAATTTTATAGAATTACCTGTATCGCCTTGTATAAATATAATTACATAATATACATTTAAAAGGTGGCTTGTAACCGCCATAACAAATTCTTAACGTATTACTACGGCCACCATATTTAGCTTTCCAATCTGTGAAGACCGACCAGCCACTTAGTCACTAAAAACTCAAACAATCGTAACAGTATTCACTCCACATACATTAAACTAAATAGATATTTGCCTAATATACATATATAATTTGTACTATAGCCTTAATTGTGATGAATCCATTAACAATTATCATAATAAGACGTATAGTAGCGCGTGAACTGGTGCAATTTAATAAGAAATAACTAAATAAGCTCTAATTACTTGCTTACATTCCATAAATATTTATACATATATTCCGAGAACGAACGCCGGAGATTCGAGAAAATGTTCAAGAAGAAATCGTTTAAAAACTTGCTAGGTACTAAGGTTTTCTAATGTAAAATGACATAGTTGCTAGTCCAAAGATGGCTACGTGCACCTAAAGCTCAGTTGAAAGTAAATTAAGGAAACTTAATAGCAGGCTTGACAACCACTTTTTTGAATAAAATATATGCCGATGTATAAAATGTTGTAAATTACTGTCATTAAAGTTCTAAATCGTGCTCTGTGTGCGAACTGATTGCAGGCTATGTGCTTCTGTAAATAAATTGCCTACTTATTATACTGAATAAAATCAAATCTTTTTATTGTCTTGTGCCGCATGATCGATCTGCTAAGAAGTAATTATGGGATTATGAATTTTTCTCTTAATAAAATATACCTTAATTTACTATATGTTACAAAAAAACAAGAAAGCGTAATTGTAGAAATGTCCGCGGTAGTTATCAATTGGAAATGACCTAACGGATACAGGCATAAATTTATAAAACTTTATGTTATATTAGTGAGTATAAAGTGCCTCAGGTTTGAATAAATTGAACAGATTATCCAGAATCTTGTCTAGGACTTTTTAAAATTGAAAACCTAATTGGGAACCCTGTTCAATCATTATAGTAATGGTCTTCAACGATATCTGATGTGTCCAACGGATAGATAATAATAATTAAATGAAGACAGTCTATATACAAGGAATAAATCAAACGAGGTAATGCAGTGTTATCGAATCATGCTATAGCTGCACGTGAAATTGAAATGGGGCCGAAGGCAATAGAATGAAGAATTAAGTTAGACGATTATTGCAATAATCAGGTAGATAGCTACTAATACATAGGTTTGTGTTTCTTAGACGCTACTGGGTATATTGTCTGCGTAATAGGTAGTTTGCAGAGGTATAACAATAACCTTTTGAACTAGTTAATAAGATACTACTACTACAACCGACAAGGAGCTGTTCGGAAATTCAATCTCTTTTACTTTTGTATAAATATTTAACACCTGTTAATTGAGGTTGATTCAATAACTGAATTACGATTTTGTTTGTTAATTTATTATAATCGCCTGGTAGTAACATGAACGGATACTACTTGCATTCTTGTGCAAATTACAACTGTAAAAGGACGCTACATTTTATTTTACTTATAATTATCAGCCATTTTTGTTAGTCTTTCCTCCTGGGACGACCCCGAAAAGTAAGCTCTGCGAAAAGAGAAACCTATTGTCTCCCCATTGGCTCATAAAGACTACCTTGCGAAGTCTTTTCTCATTTGAGCGGATCCCGAGGGTTTTATAGTGTCTCACGCTGGCAAGTGCATTCCAGTAGGAACAACTCTTAGCAGCAAGTTTAGATCTGACAAAGGCTTTGATGCTCCCGTACGGTTGTTCGTTGGCACCTCATGCTAGCTAATTCATTGCCATATGATTCCAAGCGGTTTGGTACCTTTCTTAGCATAGTGCTGTGCCATCAGTTTTTCGAGCGGCCTATGGCAATCAAATCTGACAGCCTGTAGTGATCTAAGGGGAGCCTGGCTCTCAGATAGAATACCTACCGATGTGTTTACCTGCGGGCAGTTTAAAATGCCCTTTGAATAGGCATGAATAGCAATTATTTCGGTCTGGAAGACGGAGGAGTACCTCCCCAAACTTGTGGCCTCGCTTTCGTGTTCTCCATCTCTCCAAACTCCAATTTTCGTGCTGTTCGGCGTTTTAGAAGCATCCACAAGACAGTGGGACAATCCTCACCTGTATCCCCCATTGAAATAATGTTATTGTTAAATGTTACTTCCAATATAATCATTGGACATGTACGCTCCTGCATCAATTTGTACCATAACATACAAACAATTTTGTGACTAAATAATTAAAAGTTAAGTTCTGTTAAAGATAGAATGAGACTAGCTAGTATATATACATACTCTGTTACGCCAAAAATGAAAATCAAATTAAAAAAAGAGGATAATATAATTATACTAACCACTTTACAAATTTATCTTGTTGTCACCCCCTGTTACCTTAAACTGGCGTGTGTTAAATGTAAAAAAATATATGAAAAGCTGCACCACCCTCCCTTCCTTCTATCTCCGTTATTTGTTTGTATGTTATAACTGCTGGAGTTTTTCTTAGAAACTTTGGACCCTCTACAGTCTTTCAAGAAAATGAACACTTTCCACGATGGCACAACTGGTAACAACATTTAATAAATAGCTGTCAGATAAATATCGAACTTTTCACAAGCAAAATTTTGCATCTAATACAATAATATTGTTCAAAAAAATAATACCTACAACATACCTTAAAATAATATTAACCCTTTTGATTGCTCATTTAGCACTAATTTTGAAAAGTGATAAAGCCTGTCATATATTATCTCTTTCTACATAAGTAAGCTGATGAAGCTTTTTTCTTTATGTAAATGGAAATATCGTTTCCTAAAATAGCATCTTCCCTGCCAGGGCTATATGATTCAGAGTACGGTGCCCACAAGCTTACCGCAGACCATGATAGGACAGAGCAGCAAGTAATTTATTTCTAACGCACCATACTGGTTGTGCTTTATGAACAACCAATAGCCTATCTTGAGCCATAGCTCAAAAGTTCTGGTTTTCTATCAGGGAGTTGATATATCTTGATTCAGTTGACTCGTATCTCTGCTTTTATGTATTCACTCATTTCCTGATAGAAACCACGATTTACCAAACACACTTTTACTGTTAATGGTATACAAAAAGAAATCAAACTAAAACGTATTTTCAAATATTTGCAATACGCTAATCTTCCCATGAACAAGATGGTGGGAACCTGACCTCGGAAAGTATGTATTTATTTTAAATTTGTTAGAAATTTTAAGCTCATATATTATATTGTGATAAACAAGAGATGAGGTGTCTAAATTTCAACCAACTCATAGGATATGCGGATGACCTTGGAGTGTTGGGAACAGGATAAAATGCAAAAACGCCAATTCCTTGGAAGACAAAAAACTTAAACTTGGCACACATAAAAAGAGAAGTAGTCCTCCTGGTTGGCGATAGCAAAGTGAAACAGATTTACATCAGAGTGCGGGAAATATTGATACACAGCCAAGAGAGCCTAGGTGTCCACATGGATAGAAACCTCGGGTGAAATAAATGCTGCTGAACGATGTTGTTCTGCTGTAACAGATACAGCCATCTAGACGACACAGTTTCTAAAAGGTTTTGAATCGCCTGCCCTGGATTCTTGAAAATCTGCTATTGAGCCCTTTCAATAACTTCAGTGGTTCTAACAGTGCAATCTTTTTAGTGAATTGTTCACTTTCAATTGTGGCCGTTTTCCGGTTATATTCTACACTTGCACCCAATATTGCAACTGTTTCGGGGCTATGACTGGTTACTACATGTACGAGACTATTTCGAATGCCAAGAGTATACACTGCAGTGAATTCCAGACCAAAATCATTGATTCAGCTTAATTGACTGCTTCAGAAACTTGAACAGTGTTAACAAAAAAAAACAAATTTAAATCCTAACTAACTAGTTATTAAGTGGAAAGGAACTTAATCACATTCCAGAAAACATAAGTCCGCAGTAAAGGAATTCAGGGATAATATGCTTCGTAAAATGATGGAAACAATTAACGCAAAACGAGACAATTATAAAATAACGCCAAAGCTTCATCAAATTAATTATATTTCATTACAAGCGTCAAATCCATAAACTGCAGGAACCATAAGAAACACTAACAAAAACAGGAAATATATGCACGTAGCAGGAAACTGATCTCGTTCTGCTTCCTTGTTTAAATATTTCGCTTGTCTAACGGGATCAATAACGTAAAGGTGCAATTTCACTTCTCCGTCGCTTTAATAGCTTATTGTCTTTGGTCCGCTATTGATTTTATTGAAATATTAATTCAATTCCATCTATTGAACTATTATTTCCATTACGGACAAGTGAATGTAATTGATATATTCCGACGATTGGAGCCAGATCTAAAAACGCGCTGGGGAATGATAATATAAAGAATACTATAATGTAATTACCGAGATAATTACGCAGGAAATATTCTGTAAACGAAACCTGATTCAGATACATTCAGGAAGCTCTTTTTAAATACTTCTACGAGGTACTGGATAATCTCTTTGATGTAGTAATTACACTTTTGCTATTTATAACTATAAGCGGCGACGAGCTTATTGTAAAGCAAATTAAATGTCTCGCAGTTGTGATAGCGCCATTACTTGCAATAGTGAAGTCTCGCATTGGCAATGAAACAGTCACAGAATTAGTACTTTGCAGATTTAAGTATAAGTACACGAGTACTTAGAAGAAATGTGCAAGCAGTCTCTCCTATGAATATTATATATAATGGCTAAACACCCCATTTCGGGGCAACACCGATTCGAAAAGCTTTCTAAATCCAATTAATACGGGGTGGATTAGTCCCCATTTCAAAATCTTCATATCGTCTGGCTTATTTCATTCCAGAGTTTCCTATTCCTTGTTTTTTCTTGCCAGTTATTAACGCCTGCCCTTTTTAGATCTTCCACTACTTCTTCCAGCCACTTCGATCTAGGTCTACCTCTTCTTTTATTTCCGGGTGGCTTCCAGTTCACTAATAAATGGATTACAGCGTCCTCTCCTGCCCTCCAAACATGCCCCAGCCACTTTATTCTTTGTCGTTTTCTTTTTTTTACAATATCTTCTCCCTTGATTACTTCTTCTAGTTCGGTGTTTGTTCTCAATCTAAATTCATTATCTGCGAGCTTGATTGGACCCATTATTGTTCTTAGTATTTTCCGTTCGAATATTGTTATATTTTCTTCGTCTTTCTTAGTCATCGTCATCGTTTCCGCAGAATACATTAGTACTGGCCTTATTAAAGTATTGTATATATTTACTTTAGCCTCTTATTGGCATAAAATGCTCTATTTGCTGCCATAATTTTTTCTTTTATTTCAGCATCTCTGCTTCCGTCTTTCGATATAACAAGACCTAAGTATTTGAATTTGTCGACCTCTTCAAATACATAGTTCTCCATTGCAATACTTTTATTTTCTTTGTCTTTGTTTCCAACTCTCATCAGTTTCGTTTTTGTTTCGTTGATTTTTAAACCTAATTGCTCTCCTTCTTTAATTATTTCTTGTATCAGTTTGACCATTATTTTTTTCCTTTTTGTTATGACCACTATATCGTCCGCATATGCTACTATTTGACTGCCTTTTGATCTTAGCGTTCCTTTGTTTATTTTCCGTGTCACATATTCTAGAGCTAGGTTAAATAAAGTCGCTGATAGTGCATCACCCTGTCTAGCATCTTTATTTGTTTTGAATTCATTTGTTTCTCCCTTCGATGTTTTAACACTAACCCTTGTTGATTTTAGGGTTATTACTATAAGCCTTCTCAGTTTTGCTGGTACTTTGAGCTCTTTCATTGCTAATATAAGTTTTTCCCTTCTAATATTATCAAATGTTAGTTGAAAGTCGATAAATAATAAGTCTAATTCCATACTATATTCATACGCTTCCTCCAGTATTTGCTTTATGCAATGCACCGCGTCTGTGGTCGAGTTCCTGCTTCTGAAACCATACTGATACTGCCCCACGGTATTTGTTGTTGCCCTTGTTAATCTTTTCTGAATTATTGCTGACAGGATCTTATATGTTGTGTTCAAAAGTGTGATTCCTCTACAGTTACTACACTTTTGTTGATCTCCCTTCTTGTGCAACGTTACTATTTGTCCCGACTCCCATTCTTTTGGCATCGTTTCTTCATTCCATATTTTCTTTATCAATGCATATATACTTTGTTGCAGCTCCTCTCCTCCGTATTTTAGTAACTCATTACTTATTCCATCTTTTCCTGACCCTTTTCCGTTTCTGCTGGCTTTTAGAACGTCCTTTACTTCTACTAATGTCGGTTCCTGTACTGCAATTTTACCGTCTTCTCCCTGAGGTAGTTCTTCACTCTGCTGGTTGTCGTTTAGTAGTTCTTTATAGTACTTTACCCATACGTCTTTATATTGGTCTTCACTTTCAACCACTTTGCCTCCACCATCTCTTATGCCGCTCATTTTATGTTTATGTGGTTTGTTATGTTTATTGATTTTTTGGTAATCTATCTTGGTATTCTTTTTTCTATTTTCTTCCTCGATATTTTTTATTTCATTTTCTATCCATTCCCTCTTATATTTTCTTAGAGCTTTTTTACACTCCTTTCTTATTGTTTCATATTCTTCTCTATCCTCATTTTTTCCCGATCTTAACTATTTATTTCTTGCTTCCACCTTCGCAACCAACCTCTTGTAACACTCATCGCTGTACCATTCATTGGGTTTTCTTTCCTTTTCTTACCACGCATCTTTCTGCTGGTCTATTGATACATTCTTTAATATTATTCCATCTCATCTCCAAATCTTCCCCATCACTGGCCTTGTTTCTTAATTGCCTCTCTATTTCTTTCTTGTATTCTTCTCTTGTTTTCTCAATACTTAATTCTTCTATTTTCCAATTATTGCCATGATCTTTTTTATTTTCAGCTTTACTGTCGCTGACACCATGAAGTGGTCCGAGTCTGCACATTCACGTTCGTACGTGTAATATGGATGACTGTTTTCGTTTATTGAGCAATACATGATCAATTTGTGTTTGTGTTGAATATTAGTGATTTAATGTGTGAAAAATGCAATAACTTTCTTAGCTATCCCATCGAACAGTAACGAAGATAAATAATGCATTAATAAAAAGTGGCGGTTCAAAAGTTTGGAGTTGAATGCAAAGCTGATGAATGCAGCCTTTCACTGATTCTTCAAACAGTACTCCTGCACAATGGTAACATACGAGGGAGCGTTTTTATATTCGCGATTGAATTTTCCCAAAGACAAACCTTTACCTAATCGGGTAAAAGATATGCCATATGTCATAATTGCAGACGATGCTTTTCCATTAAAAAGAAGAATAATGAAACCTTTTTCACAGAGAGGACTTGATCATGATCGACGTATTTACAATTACAGATTGTCCCGGGCCACAAGAACAGTGGAACAAGCATTTGGAACTTTGGCTAATCGATTTCGAGTGTAACTAACGCCAATTAATTTATGTGTGGATAAAGTTATATTACTTACTTTTACATAACTTCTTATGTAAGGAAAATACTTACTGTAATACTTTCTTAGCTTGGTTCAATAGCATCAATGCCTAAACGTGGGCAACAATGTTCCAAAAGGAAATGCATTTGGTCATAGTACCACAAACTTGGTACAAAAATCTGTGACAGAATATAAACAATGTAAAGTTTGTACAACAGATCACTGTTAACACTACCCAATTACTATTTATAATTTAGATACTTACATCATCTTCGCCTGCACCAGTTTTTTGAGACTCATTGTACTTTGTGTGTTCACTTAAGAAATTAGTTCTTAGACCATGAAATTTAGCTTTAATGTCTGCTATGGACACTCCTGGTTTTATCTTTGTTACTATATTTTTAATTGCCTCTATTGCTATGCCGCGAGCATGTTTATTTTTTATACCTTGCATCTTTAACAGCATATAAACAAGGATATTTTTTATATTCCTCTATTGACATAGACACCTGTTCACGTGACCAGGACATCTTTTAATTTATGCGATAAAAACTTACATTCACACACAACCTCTGAAACCGCGATTTTATTTTTAGGTTAGTTTGGTTTAGTTAACTTTGTCAATTGCTATTTTATCCCCATTTTATTCTATTGTGCTGTTTTTCACGCATCTTAGCCGCTAAATTTCGCATGAAATATTGCAAGCACTTTTCTGTTTTACACGTTGCTAAATTTAAAATATAAAATTTACATGAAAATTTTCTGTAAAATTTAGGATCGTCTCATACAGGCCTTTAGATTATATGAAATTAATTTGTGCAGGCCTGTGTTATCGAATGATCTGCAGCCTGGTGTCCTTGTATTGAAGTAAGTAGCAACAGTGAATAATCCTTTATATTATTCATAGAACTGAATAATAATAATGTGAAATACATTTGTGATCGTTGTTATACGACTGGATGAAATAATATAATCCACTCCAGAGGATTATTGACTTCGGGCCAATTACGTTTTTACTGTAGTTTCTCCTTATGTCTACCGACTATAGCAATAAATAAATTAATTTTCATGAAACGTGTTTGCACCTCCTATTGCTTTGTTTTATTATTAGATTTACGCGCTTAGAGATCGTTAAGGGTTACGGATCGTTAGGTACTTCAAAATATAGTGCTGTAATAAATAATCTCGTAAAATTACGCAAGCCTTTCTTTCGAGGAAAAAAAAATAAACGGCCTACAGTAATGGCATCCATTATATTAGGCCTGAAATTGATTTCGTAAGACACATAATTACATTGTTGCGTAATAAATTTTATACATCGATCTGAATTATAATGCATCGCCGCGATTGCATTGCAGAATTGAATGTGATACGGGAACAGTATAGTTGTCTCATTAGAACAAATGAAGAACAACGGCACAACGTGCGTTCGTATACATACATACGTACACACAATTCTTTGTTAGAAGCAGGTCATTAATAAGACCTGCGTTGATGGCCGTTTTGAAAGAAAAATACGAATTCAATTGTGAATGGCCAGCAGGAATTTATAGGCCATTCAGAACATTTCTGTGTCTTATTTGTTCCTATTATATAATAATTGGTGTCGCGTTTGTATAACCTGATTCTCCATTAGTATTCTGTTCGTGAACAGGGAAAACCACAACGATAATGAATGTTGAATGGAACAGATATTGTAATTTCAGTGAAATATCACCATTCTTCTGTATCTATAAAGTATTAAACAATATCGTTTTTAATTTTCCCTGAAGAAAACGATAATGGTTTAAACTATAAATTCTTCAACCTTATATTAGATACTGAAATTGTGCATCATGGATTGTTCAGGTATAAGGTTGTTTATTACCGTTGTGAGTGGAAAAACAAACGATAGAAATTAGGAAACAGAACCGTATTTAGAATGGCTACTCTTCGGTTATCGGGTTCTCTGCCTTGTAGAAAGGTTGTGGTACTTGACGTTTCGATCATCTTGTCGTGATCTTCTTCAGATGTGAAGTGACTGGTTGGTCCACGATCGGGTTTAAGCCGTGCGTTGCTTGAGCCTTGGCCGTTCCGGTCTGTTGAAGCGCGTCCGTAGTTCCTCGTTGCGGTTGGAAGAATCCTTTCCAAATACTGGGGTAGCTGTAGTCCGTCTTCTCTGTTAATGTTGTTTGGATTCTTCTGTATTTCGATGGCTTCTCTGTAGACACTTCTCCAACAATATGGTTCCGTTGCTAGTTTCCTGCATTTGTCGAAATTGATTCCGTGTTTGGTGTTTGTAGAGTGTTCTGCTATTGCTGATTTGAGTGTGTATTCGTACTTAGTATCTCGTATATGTTCTTTTAATCTGGTGCTGATGTTTCTGCCTGTTTGACCGATGTACACTTTTCCACAAGTGCAGGGAATCTCGTATAGTCCCGGATTTTGGAGCGGAGGTGTAGGATCTTTAGGTGAAGGTAGTTTGATGGATAATTTCTCAGGAGCGTTGAAAATTACTTTGACCTTGTGTTTGCGTAGTTTTCTTCCGATTTTGTCCGTGCATCCTTTGATGTATGGCAGGCAGGTCGTTCCAATAGTGTTCGTTGGTTCCTCTTTGGTTGCTTGTTGATGGTTGCCGTGATGTCCTTGAGTCTGTACTTGTTTTGTTGTAGTGTGTTCTTTAGATGTTGGAGTTCAGCTTCAAGATGTTCTTTATCTGATATTGTCTTGACCCTGTGTACTAGTGTGTTCAGAATACCGCGTTTCTGTGCTGGGTGATGGTGAGAGTTTGCGTTGAGATAGCGGTTTGTGTTGGTCGGTTTACGGTACACCTGGTGTCCCAAAGTTTGATCTTCCTTCCTCTTTAAAAGCACGTCTAAGAAAGGTAGGGCGCCATCCTTCTCCAGTTCCATAATAAATTGTATTTTCTTGTGCTGTGTGTTGAGGTGTTCCAGAATCATACGAAGGTGTCGTCGACATATCGGTACCAGCACTTCGGTTTAAGTTCACAAGATGCGATGGCGGTGTCTTCAAATCCTTCCATAAAGATGTTTACTAGTACTGGTGAGAGTGGTGAACTCGTGGCGGTTCCCTCTACTTGTTCATATAATTTCCCATCGAAGGTGAAGTAAGTTGAGGAAGCACAAAATTCTATTAAATCCACGATGTCATCTTCCATGTTAATTTCTTGGCGACGTTCTCGGATGATGTTGATGGCTTCTTTTGCTGGGATATTCGTGAAAAGTGACTTGACGTCGAAGCTGACTAGAACGTCATTCTCCTCCATTTTCACATCCTTCACTTTATCGAGGAAGTGAGCAGAGTTCTTGATGTACGTTTCTGTTTGCCCCACCATTGGTTGTAGGCTCTTGGCCAGGTACTTGGCTAGAGGGTGCGTAGCGGATCCCATTGCTGATACTATAGGTCTCATCGGATTTCCCTCTTTGTGTATCTTGGGCAGTCCATATAACCTTGGTGTTCTGGAGCCCGTCTTGATGTTGTATGTTGATGTGTATTTAGAATATTTGAGCAATAAAGGCGTTCAGAATTCCGTCGAATTAAGTGGAGAACTCCATGGCGTTTATCTTTATGTGCCTTTTATTTTACAATTATATCATTATATTGATTATAACATACTGACGAAATTTTCTTAGGAGACCTGCAGCACCTAAATTGAATCCTTACCTGAGAACTGGCCAAGCAATTTAAAAACAACATCACCTCTGACCTACTAAAAAGTGGCGCGCAAGGTGGGGCCACGAATTGAAATACAGTGTTTGATGTCAAATAAGAAGACAAACGGTAGTAGCACTAGCTTTGGAAAATGATAACCAAAGGAACTCAATTCTAATCCAATCAAATTCGAAATCTGTCTATTTATCAATTTTAAATTCACTGATGCATATCTTTTTGGATAGAATAAGAACTAGTGACAAAATATCTCCAAAAAAGAAATTTCTAGAATCGGTAACTGATCTATTGAATGGTAAAGCTTTAATGTGGTTCAGGTCTAAACCGTGAACGTTGGGATATCATCGCTTGTCAGAATTATTAATTATATTTTATGAGCTATGGGATTATAAATCTAGACTATTTGAAGATATCTTGTCATGCGCGCAGGACACATTCGAATCTCTTATAGATTATTTTCTACGTGGTTTTGGTTTGGATGTTTAGACAGTACAATGAACAAATAGAAGTCTTAATGTGTTATACTGAGACGAAGAACAGGCAATGGTGAAATCCGCTTTCCCTGAAGACGAATTGAAATACAGCCAAAGAAATCAATTGTTTACCTGGGAATTACAATGGCGCAGGGGGCTCATGAGAACTACAGAAAATGTTAGGTGCCCAGGTTTAAAAAAAAAATGATCTTATATAACGTAGTCCAGTCGATTCTACCTTATGGAACACCGATTTGGCATAAGTCCTCAACAGTGAAGAAAAAATGCACGTCTTTTAACAAGAATTCAGAGAAAGTTCCACATAAAGGTCGCCAGCGCATACCGAATCGTTTCTTCTCACGCGGTATAGGTAGTTACCGCGATTCCAACTATTGAATTGCTGGTGGAAGAGCGGAGAAATATCTGTAATAATGCAATGTGAAATCCCAAAGGAGTCAGGACCGAAGGACGCATAAAAACTGAATATAATTTCGTAAAACTTGTATACGATGCAGGTACCTATTGAATAGAATGTTTTTATTGTGGCAAAACAGGTCATTGTAAGTTCCGAGAACGAATTTCGTAAGTATTAGCTGATGTACAGAGCTCTTCAAAATTTTAAAAGAGATGTTCTATATATTTCTATATTGTCTAATAAACTTAGTCTAGGGTAAATTTGGGGCTTTACAACATTAGCTGACTCTCAATCCATTGTTCTTACCAAATTTATCTTACTCACCATATGAAATAGTCTGATAAGTTTTCGACCTAACAAAGATTTTTTTACATGTGGGTGTTTAGTTGAGTGACTCCATAAGCTGTATTAGTTTGTCTGGCTATCATGCAACTTTCGCGTTGTAGTTTGCTCCCAACAGCGAATGACAGGTGATTCTGGATTCAACTCTCTGAAAAAAAATGCCATGGTCCCTCCAGAGAATTGAACGCCGGCTCCTATCGTCCTCCAACAACGAGAGTCAGCCGCCTAACTACTGCAGCCATCTACCCGTTATAGATATCTTTCCTAAAATTCACTTTTATTTTTCTACATAGTCTCCTTGTAAGTGTCCACACTTCTCCCAGCAACGCTTCCATCTCTTCAATCCGCCCAAATAGTCCTTGGCATTTCTCTTTGCTTACAAAGGTGATAACCTTCTCATTGTCGAAAATCTCTGTCCTCTGAGCGCAACAAAAGGAAGTCGATCTGGTCAGCGTCCAACTCATCTTTAACTGCGGCCGTTGGAATATTGCCTTTCAAAAACAATTATTTAGTGACGGCTTGGTACTTGATTTTGTCCATTTTTTACAGTACCTCGACTCATTCAAATAATTATCAAGCAACAAATGTTCGTCCAAAATGACTGAAATTTTGGTGAAAACCTGTCAATAGATGCACAACCACATTACCCAGCTCTTATTGACGAGTACTGCTATATTCTCCTTGTGATCAGAAATATATCAGACCACCCTTCATTCCATTCATTTCCATATTAACCAAATTGTTATAGACGCTGAACTGAAGGAAATCAGGATGTATAGAAATAATTCAACTGTAGCAACAGCTGCTGGACTTCACTAATTTTCCTTCTTCTTGAAAGTGGAAACAAGTTAAACGCTGTTACCAATGTGCTGTTAATTTTGGTATATTAGACCACCGTGACCTACCACCATGTTCTGCGTACATAATGCAGTTTCCAGATTTAATGTAATGTCTTTTGGTTTGATTAATGTTCCAGCGACTTAGAAACGATTGATTGACATATTCCTTGATGCCAACCTCCAACGTAGTGTGTCTATTGAGGTATGTTGCCATGTTCAAAGATTCTCCTCTCTCTTCTCCTCTAAATACTTAGAAAGTAGTTACCGATTTCCCGTGTTTTTGTACAATTTCATTTTACTAATCTAACCTTGATAATGTTTAAAAGTTTGTCTTTCAAATATAATCTTTGAAAAACGTAAAGAAAATTGATACGACATTTCGCATTAAATGGAATTAGCCAGTAGAATGTGATACTACTTCTAGGATAGCTAAAGACTACTAACATGCAAATCAAATTATGGTTTCGCTACTGGAACCATTTTGACAAAAAGATTCACGACATTGCGAAAAAAAACAAAACAATTTTCAATTTTTTGGTTGGGTCTCAAGCATTTCATTTTTATTTTTTCATCTAAACTTATGATTATGCCAACACAAAATCTGTCATTTTTATTTGATTTGTAGCAGATCTCTACAAAATCTTCGATATGAAGATCTTCTACAGAAACTATTTCAGTTGCTTCAATGCACTCTTGATTTTCTGAAGAATCATGTTCCACGTCGTGTTCTCGTTGACTTTTTCAATTTCAGGGAGATTATCAATAATCTCCCCAGTCTCTATAATCTCTTCGGTCTCTTCGTTTTCATCAGCGTCAGATATTGTATTGGAGTGACGCCCATTTGTTGATGAAAGATTTCCATTTGGTCTTAAATCTTCCACGCCAACGCTCTTCCCTGGTACAACAGAAATTTTCTTTCTTTTACGAACGACAGGTTTTCCACTATTACGAGCTTGCTGGAACATGTCAATCAATGAACTTGTCCAAATATTGGGATTATCAGGATCTTGCGCATTTTCTTTCATATTTGTTACACTATTCAAAGCCGATGATAGTAGAGATGGAAAATGTTCTTTTCGTAGAGATCCTTTTATTTTTTTCCAAGCTTCCAATTTTTTTCGACAATTTGCTTTTATTGGGCGGAATATTGCAACATCTAATGCTTGTGTTAGATGAGTTGAATTGGCTGGTAGAAAGCAGAGTTCTTCACAAAATTGAATAACGTTAAAAGATAAGTGACTGGCTAGGCAAAACTATAATCATCAAATAAGGTAATGTTGTAAAACCAATCATTAAATAAGTTGCTCAAACCTCACTTATTTCGCCCATATCTAGCCTCTTTGGGCCCATTTTCAATCCAAGTTCTATATATGCAGGTGCTTACTCTTGTGAATAACAAAAGCTGGGACCCTGTTACACTTAACATTACGGACGTATTGGTTTTCGTAAAGTCTATTATTCGTTCAGGGTGCTTTGAATCCCTTCTCACGATGACTCTCTTCTTATCAGGATCATCAACAAAACCCGTTTCGTCATAGTTAATTATTGCTTCTAGAGAAACATCCATGAGAGTGGTTTGCAAATGATTGAAATAATTATTGATGACCTCATGAGAAACAGCTGCTCTACATCTTTTAATATTTTCGACAAATTTTTCAGTTAATCTACTCCTATGTCTGTCTAAAAATCTTAACACCCAATCTGATCCTGGTAAATTGGTTTTAAATTTTCTGAACATAATTGCTTTTCGATCTAAATAACTTTTAACCATCTCTCTTAATTACGTCGATTTTTTCATGAGATAACACCACTCGCTTGCTAAGACAATGAGTTCGATTAACCTATTCACTTATTGTGATGTTTATGAGGTTGGGACACCTTGTTTTCGCTGTTGTTTTTTTTAATGTCTTTGTAAATTTCTTCCGCTTCCCTTAAAATAATCTGGCCTCTTTTGTATTGTCTAAAGACAGTGTTTAATGTTTCTCGAGTGTAATTTTATATATATACAGGCCCCCTCCTCGCGAACATAGTGTCGGACCATGATGTCCTGATCCGCCCCAGGTAGTCCCGATTCGCCCCAGTTTCTGCACAGAAGGACAAAAAAAATTGTAATAAATTAACCCATAAAGTGTTTGGGACTTATTTTTTAAAACTAGCTTTAGAAATATATTTTGAACATTTCAGCATGCAGAGTTGAAATAAAGAAATAAGTTTGCCCAAATAAATTAAGTGAGCGTCCCCATTAACTCTGATTCAACATAAGAAATATTTATTACAAGTTTGGCGCCAAAATGGTTACTTTTCTACAAAATAAGATGCATTTCATATCTATTGACTTCCCTCTGCATACAATGTTGCCGCCGGTGAGCTGAGATGGTTGGTAACGTTGTTTTGAAGCTGCAAGCACTGCCCTCCTAGCCACCTTTCCAGTTTTTAAAAGAGATGGAAGTCGCTTGGTTCTAAAGTCGGGTTTTCAAAAACTTTCCATCGAAATTTTTCAAAAAATTGTTGGGTTACAGGAGCAGTATGAGGGCGGGCATTGTCATAAATGAAAAGAGCCCGTAAGTCAGCATGCCTCTGTTTTTGTTTTAGATAGCTATCCGCAATCGTTGTAAAGTCTGACAATAAACAGCTGCGTTGAGCGTAGTTTCCAATTCCATAAATTCAACAAGCTACTTGGTGGGAAAATCCGCCGTGCTTACGTGCTTGCAGCTCAAGTGAAAATGGTGTAATCACATTGTGAGTGGCAGATGTTATAGTGTTTACAGGCGCGAAAGGAGATCAAAAAATCAGCCTTCGTATTTGATAGTAAAATGAGGCCATTTATATTAACATGGAATTTTTTCTTTTCCAAGAAAAATTGAGTTGGTAGATTTTGTATATTTTTGTGTTTGAGCTTACATTTGTGGCCTTCGATTTATTTTAAAATTGAAACTTTTTTATATTTCAAATTTCCGACATTTTTGAGTTCTTGATATATTGAGATTTTACAATTACGCGCAAATTTTAAATTAATTATGGCGTGTAAAAGGGACGTGATCGAACATTATTTATCCCTAAACAGGAGAGCGTATAATTTAAAAATATACCTGTGTATATAATTGAACGATTCGACGTTCCTGGATAAAGAGGGCTTGTCGGATTTGTCATGTTAAAAATATAATAATACACGTTTTGAGGCCGACGGATCGTTTATCACACTTAAACTTTTCAAATTCATGAATTTAAATTCGCATCGCACTTGTAGACACGCAACAGATTAATACAGTTTATAATTTTTCACGGTAAAAAGAGACGGGTTCTGCATAATTCATGCGTCCGAAGGGCGGTTTTCGCCTCAAATGTGGGAAATTTATCACGGCGTTTACGTTGAATATGTAAAATACATCGTCAATTATGTCGCGCGCCATACGTAAATCGATATTTTTCTGTAGCCGTCGGTAATTGTAGTTTCAGCGAATGGTGTGCCAGAATTTTTTAGTACTCGTTTAATATTTATAGTATGAACTTGCACATTGGCAGCGTACGTTCCGTTTATGCGCTATAAATATCGTAACGTCAATAATATTATTCAAACGTGATCACCGAATCAATCGATTGTCGATTGGTATCTATGTTTCAAATTAGATTACGTGTGTTCAAAGGGGGAGTCGAGAGGAAATAAATTGCAATTTCTTTTAAATTGAATATGTAGATGTAGTAAATATGACAATTATTACATTATTGCTCTACATGAATTATACTTATATTTTATTATTTTCGATCCACTAAATCTGTACAGGTTGTCATATTATGACCAATTAGTCATATAGTTTAAACATTATGTTTGCAGTGGGTAGTTATGAGCTAACGCAATTCATGATTTACAAACTAATCATGCAGTGGAAAACGATACGCAGCTGCGTATAACGTTTATAATTTTATTACTCCAGCACTTTCAGCTTAGCTGAAGTTTATGAGAGCAAAATCATTAATAGAGCAATATCCTTATTTTATTACTTTATATAGAACTGTTAATGGCGTCACAGCCTCGATCAGAAACAGAAAGCGTTCTTAAAAATGCCACCAACCATCCTTTAATATTTCGTCTAGTCCAAACTTCAGTGCAATGCTTGCAATCAATATATAACGAATTTCAACAGATTTTTCAATAGCTTGTACGAATTATTGTAATATTTAAAAGTGTATGATGTAATATAAAAATTTCAAGGATGCGATTCGTACGATGCATGAGATGATTGAAGGTGACCGCCACGTCAGAACATGAACAATTGCCGAACATGTCAGAATCATTTCAGATGATTTCTGTTACCGAAAAGTGTCAGCGAGATGGATTCCTGACTCTTAAGGGAAGATCAGAAAGCAAACCGTCTTGCCCTGTCTAAAAGATGTTTGGCACAATTTCGAATAGAGAGGAATGTCCTCGCAACCGTTTTCTGAGATCGTAGGGGCATATTGCCCATTTATTTTCTCCATAAACGGCGTACAGTTAATGCTGCATACTACTGCTAACTGCTCGATGAAGCGAAACTGGCTTATCGATGAGAAAGACGAGACATGCCTATTAGAAGCGCGATTTTGCTCCATGGCAATGTTCGGCCACACACAGCTGTATTAACACAAGAAAGGTTGGACAAAACTTATTTGGAAACGCTGGAACATCCACCTTACAGTTCCGATCTGTCACCGTGTCAGTATCACTCTGTTGGGGCTACTCAAAGGAAAACTGGAAGGGTTACCACTTTGACGGCGACGAAGATGTGGAAATGTTCCTTGCAGTCGTTCTAATTCTTCTAAGATTCGGAGAGGGCTCACTAAGTCTTCTGACGTGAAAGTTCTGTTTCTTTCCAAAGTGATAGTCCATATCATTGCATCATTGAATCAGGTTTAATACGGTTTTCATCACTGCAGTAGAACAGGTTCGAATTGCGCCTTTAAAAACTATTTATTTATGATTCTGTACATTACATTATTTTTCAACATCATTTCCATCCCTTTTTAAACACTCTTCACATCTATGGGACAGCTTTTTTATCCCAGCTGCATACCATTCTGCCGCCATTGATTTAAACCAAGTCTTGACCTGATTTTCCAGTTCATCAGTGTTAGCGAACCGTTGTCCGCATAAATGAGTTTTCAGTTCCGCAAACAAGTGAAAATTACTAGGGACGAAGTCCGGAGAATAAGCAGGTTGATGAAAAACAACCCAATGAAATTGCTCAAGGAGTTGCACTGTTGCACGAGCGGTGTGTGGTCGTGCATTGTCATGAAGGGACAGAACTTTCCATGACAAAAGGTCACGTCGCTTGTTCAGGAGAGCACGGCGTAACCTTTATATCGTTCTGGGTTTATTGTTTCACCACGAGGCAGATAGTCTACCAGTAAAACACAATGACAGTCCCAAAAAACAGTGGCCAACAGTAGATTAAACGACTTTGGCTTTTTGGGGAGCTTTAGGCCCTTTTTTTCCAAGACCATGCTCTGGCGTTTGCTCTCTGGTGTGAAATGGTGAATCCAGGTTTCGTCACCAGTGACTATTCTTGTGAACAGATCATCACCTTCGTCTTTTAACAATTGTTGAAAAGCTCTTGCGAACGTTTTTCCCTGCTCCTTATGCACGTCATTCAGTAAGCGAGGCACCCACCTCGCACAAACCTCTGATAGCTGAAGCTCTTCGGTTACAATGCTGTACACTGATGTACAGCTTAATTCAATGTTTGGTGGCAATTGATGCATGATTTCGTCGAGTGTGATGCGCTTGTCGGCATCAACAATGGCTTGCACAGCAGCAATGCAGTCAGGTTGCCGGGACGTTGAAGGTCGGCCACTTCGCTCATCATCGCGCAGATTTCCCGTTCCTTCCAAAAACATTACTCGTCAACGACGAAACATTTGTACAGATATGACATGTTCACCATAGACATCACAAATCTGACTGTGAATTTCAGTGGCAGACAAATTTCTTGCAGTCAAAAAACTGATCACACTTCCTCGCAACTGGCGGCAGAACGCAATGGAGTCTCCATGTTATTTTTTGGCTATCATACCATGACATTTTCGCCATATTCGATTTATACTAATTCAATGTTTCGATTACCATTTACTTCTTAGATAGTTCATTTCTGAGTCAGCTGTCATCGTCTTAGGATGTTTCAATTCGTCCATCTTCTTTTACCTGCAAATTCATTTTAGATCTATAATAGAAGAAGAAAAGAAGAATGAAAGTATGATTAATAGCAAATTGTCTTTTTAATTGATGATATAACAATACTTCTACAAATTTGCAATTGAATCAGTATCGGTGTAAAACTATATCCGCTGGTAAAGCAATAAAATGAGAGAAAGTAAGTCCGTAAAAGAATCTATTCTGTTATTCCGGTGACTTACAACCGAACATAATACAAGCTGGAATTGTCTTAGCAGTTCTATCATTACTGTCATGTTAAGGTTTTTAATGACCGCCGCTGTATTTGCTATCCACATATTTGTGGCGCAACTTTTTTTCTTTCTTGAGTATAAAAGTTATATTTATTGTTCTAGTTAGATAAATGGAAGCGTGTCTGCCGATTGCGTTTCAACATCAGTAATTGACAAGAAAATTGTGTAATTTTTTAGATATCGTAGTTAGAGTTACCGCAAGATTTTGAAATAGAAATAAGAAGAGTGGATTTTTTGTTAGACATGCGAAAAGATGCGTCATACTTTAGGAACATTTAAACATAATTTATTGTACACGTTGTTTGCAAATTGGTAGCCGTTTATGTTTACCAATGCTTAACAAATTCTCAAATGAAATGCCCATGCAATAGCACATTCTCTTACATGCGCTCAAAACTAAATCCAAAATTATATGAAATGGTTGCTATTATAGTGTACCGTCAAATATGGAAAATTAGGTGAGGAACATTTTGAGATATTTGAAATGAAAAATTAATTATTTACAGAAAATATTGTTTTTCTTGTTTTCCTTAATAGAATGATCTCTCTAAGACCCAGAACTAGAATTCATGCTTAAGGTTGTGCCAAAGCTTGACTACGCGAATTTGAAACATTTCTATTATATAATCGACCACCCAAGGTTTCAAAAAGCGCCAGTTTAATTCATGTTTCCCGACAAGGGATTACTGAAACAGATGACAAAAGAAGTGAAGGAACAATGAAGGTAATGAAATCAGATTACTCATACACTTTTCATTTGATGGCTTCAAATATTGCTTGAGCAAGTTGCGAAGGAAGCAGTTCCTTCCTGTATGGTCTATCTTGTGTCTGCTCCTATGCTGGAAAAGCTCCCTGAGTTCGAGGCTTAATCTCTTAATCTTGATACCTTTTTCAGACCCATACTATCATGTGGCTCATCAACATGGTCCAGCGAGGCGCTCTCAATTTTAGACACTGAACACTAGCCAAAATCGCGCCTTGCACATGATTGTTGCGGCCCTTGTTTTGTGTCCAACAACCTAATACACAAAGATTGAAACAATCCAGTTTGGAATAACTATGTGAGGATATTGACCAGAAAAATTCTTGAAAGAGCCAATCGGTCTGAGAACCGTTAAATCTAGCATCCCGGGAAGCTGAGTCCTACCAGATTTCCACTTTCAGTGAAGACGTGGCGTATCCTGAAAAAGCTCTGATAACGCCAAATTACGACCAAACCTCCTTCCCCCTTCCCTCCCTTAAGACTACATATTAGCCCCCAAACCACACACTTAGATCGGACCGCACATAGCTGAGGCATAAAGGAGAAATAGGAAGACCTTCGGAGCAAGCACTGTGGGAGTGCTGTTCCCTATATTTAGGAGGGGATATCCTCTTTCTTATTGTGATATTTGTTTCTCCTAAGATGTTTATAACAAGAACATGTAAAATTTTGAACATACCCAACTTACTTAAAGACTGACCAACCTTCGCTAGTAACTCTGATTCCAGCTTTCTTTCCTTTGTCCTCGTTCACTGTTTTCAGTTTTCTTTCCCCACTCTTTTGTTATTTTCAGTTATTGTGGACTCTCTTTATAATATTGTTCCTTTCCTTTAGAGTTCAATGTCCATACACATGTAGTGTCATTTATTTGATGCAGTTGAATTTGTGGCTACAACCTTCAGCTCTGCCCAGAAATCTCTTGCACCCATCACATTCTACCCTATTAATCGCTGTCGCATTAGCCGAGGCTACGGTCTTCTTGATACCTAACCTGAACTTTGTTAACCATCTTTGCCGTTATGATTGTTCCAGTATCTTGAAGTTCAGTGGATTTTGTTGAACCCTACTAAGCTAGTGGATATTGTCGCTGCTACTAGGTTTTCTCGGGCTAGTTTGATGTTGCTTATCCAGGGTTTAAAGGAGTTTGGACCATAGGCTGCCCTATGCTGAGCGACACGATAAAAATTATATAAAACGAAAAAATATTCGATGATTATTTATTATTAATTAGTTAGAAGAGCCGCACGTGATACTAAAATTAGAATATAATATGATGAGCATTTATCGAAAAATATCTAAAAAATTACATTTACAATATACATACATCTTGTCAATTATAGCATCGGTGATGAGTTAGGATCCTGAAGAAACTATCATTAAAAGATAATTTTGCTACTAAGTAACAAGCCAAGCATGTTGTGATTAATTATATGCGTTCTTCGTGCAATTATATGTACGATAAATATGTTTCCACTACAGCACATGACAGATTATAACATATAATTGTGCTTATATCGCGGACACACCCTATACAATTAGGAAATTATTCAGAGCGAAATTACGTCTGGATAAGCTTGGATGACCGGCGGTCGAAAAGATGTTATTAACCTTTGTTTAGCGGTATCGTGATAAAAATTTCGTGAGCCAATTTTTGTATAAGTAATTTTTTTTGCTTCTTTGTATTCTCTCGTTCGATGCACACTAAAAAGAAATTGAACATGAGACTTGTTACGTGAAAACAATGTACAATTTCCAATATAAAATAAATTAAAAAAAAACAAAGTAATCTGTAGTCCATGGACAGCAGTACTTTGTTAAGGTAAAAGAAATGCAACAATAAGAAAGGTAAAAAACAGGCAATGCCCAGTTTATTGATGTTCCCGTCATTAATATTACAGAACCAGTACCAAAATTACACGTATTTATCATGATAATCTACACTGTATGTGCGTGTTCCTTCTTCGCTTTATAAATATATTCTAAATAACCAATTATGTATACACTGAACACTTAGCCAGTTTTGACTGTTAATCGACCCTAAATATTCAACATATACGTCTGATTTATGCGGCTATCAGATTCGATAGATGTCCTTATATTTATCATTTAGCAATATAGAGGACGAGACAGTATTACCTGCTGATACTGAATCCAAGATAAACATTCTTTCGCCGCAATTTTATTTTATGTTTGAATGCGAATTAATTGCAATGTCAGCCTAGGGTAATAACGGAAAGAGCCATACAGATATTTCTGATTTCATTGTATTAATATGCGAGTCTACATAATAATAATTATAATTTAAAATAAGGAATATGATAAAACAGATATAAATAAACTTATAAATACAATATTTTCAATGTCGTATATTGATATCCTTTTTTTCACGTTATTTACTAACGATGACTGACATTCGTGATTATAATACGAGGGAGCGTTTTTATATTCGTGGAATGGGGGATAAGGGGTGGAAATAAAAAAACCAAATTATTTTTCTTTTTCAATATATTCACCTGCAAGACGGATACATTTTTCACATCTTTCAATTAATTTATTTATACCCTCATAAAAAAATGATTTCTCTTTATCTGCAAAATACGCCGAAACTGCCTCCTTGACTTCATCATCGGCAGTAAATTTTTTACCCCGCAGCTCTTTTTTCATTTTCGGAAACAGGTAATAATCACTCGGGGCCAGGTCTGGGCTGTGATTCACAATTTCGAAGCCCACCTTATGCAGGGCAGCTAACGCAACGCGGCTCTTGTGGACGGGCGCGTTGTCGTGCAAAAGCAGCACACCTTTCGTCAATTTTCCCCGTCTTTTCTCTTTAATGGCGTCTTTTAGTCGCTCTAATATTGAAGTAATATTCTCCGGTTATAGAAACACCTTTATCTTTATAATCAATCAACAATATTCCTTCCGAGTTCCAAAATACCGTTGCCATGAGTTTCCCAGCTGATTGTGGCACTTTAAATTTCTTGGGAGGTGCTGTGCCCTTTTTATGCCACTGCATGGAGTCTTGTTTGGACTCAGGTTCATAATGATAAACCCAGGTTTCGTCTTCAGTAACAATTCGACTCAATACACCATCCTTGTCTTCATTACAGAGGTCCAAAAATGTACGCAAACAATCTGCGCGCTGTTGTTTTTGCGGCGGCGTGAGCATTCTCGGCACTCATCTTGCGCTGACATTAGACATGCCGAGATGATCGTGTAGGATTTTAAAAATTGTTGTATCCGATACTCCAACCATTTCAGCGAGTTGTTTCTTCTTTAGTCGAGCATCTTCGAGTACAATTTTTTCAACATTTTGGATAAGTGCTGGCGTGGTTACCTCAATGCTTCTGCCCGGCCTCGGGTCGTCTTCAAGGGATTCCCTTCCTTGTTATATAAACCATGCCACTTGTACACCATGGTTTTTCCTGGACAAGAGTCGCCGTAAACCAATGACATCTCCTTCATTATGGTCGCGACTGATTTTCCTTGCCTGGTAAGGAACTTGATAACGGCACGATATTCGATTTTTTCCATATTTCACTTTTCACTCCTGATTATGTTACTTGGTTGACGATAGCTCAAAGACTAACTGTCTAACAACAATGAAATTTCGTATTTATACTAATTATGAGTCGCTGCACAGGCCACGCCCCCAATGCGCCTAATCACCCCCCTACAACCCGCTCATTCCGCGAATATAAAAACGCTCCCTCGTAACACCACTAATACAAACAATAATTAATTTAAGGAAGTCGCTTTATTGATTTAATTGTTCAAAAAAGTGAGTATCGGCGTATTCTTCATTCAAAAAAGTGAATATACTTTTAGGTGAATAATAAATTACAACTCAGTACCACATCGACTTTTTAATTACAACAAAATCATCACCGACACCTAATGTCAGAGATTTGGTCACATGTTCATTAGACATTTTTGACTAGAAATTTACTCAATAACACATCCTTAGGTTTTGACAGTCATTCATGGCACACCCTGTATATTATATATACTACTAAAGCAAAACATACATGAGTAGAAAGCTGCATTACGAGTAACATCTACCAAATTATTTAAACAACGAGAAGCTAGTTTAAGTGATCCTGAAGTAGAATTAATTCAATCGCAATTAGCTAATATGCAAAGGAAGGAGAAAGAACAACAATGGAGTTTAAAAAATAAAATATTTGCTCTCCCAAATCCTACCGATTTCCGCAGATTTTTACATTACGTGTTACAAAGCAAAGTGCAATTCCTTTAGATACAGGTACTAATAATGAGTTATTTAAGAATTTAGAAACATATGCAGAAGCATATGCGTATTAATCTAGCTACATCTAAACCTCTGGTGCGTATACGCAAACAATTCGGACACAATAAAACTCTTTACGAACTGCCTCCGCTTAACATTTTTGCAACACTTTTCAAATCAGTTAATCGTAAATTATTATCTTGTGCGTAAGTAGAAACTATCGCATTTATGCTAACACAAACCTTGTTATTACGCAACGTTAATTAATTTATTATAAATTACATAGCTGGCACAGATTAAAGCAATTAGTTTCTCATGTGTAGCAAACAGGTTCATATATTCAAGTAAAGTATTGGCTCCCTCCGCTCACTCCGAAATCACACTACATATTGATCGAATTTCGAATATGAAACTAAGATATCAGAAATCGGCCAATGCTATCAATGGTTGTACTAAATATTTAAGGCCCTCTTTTTACTTTAATCGTCCTAAATATTATCTCCGTAGCATATTTGATGTCGCTTCTATTCTTACATGCAAAATTTACTCCGTTGATAATTGGCTTTTAATGTTTGCGCACCCAGTTTTCGTAATTCAACACGTACATTTGAAGTTGGAGTAAATAATTTGATATCTAAGAAAGTACGCAGTAAACTGTGTTAAGCGCAACATATTCTTAAGATTTGTAGAGTAATAACGTTAAATTAAACACGATTGCGATTTCGCGCAACGTTTTGGATTTTACAACTACCGATATTCTATTTAATAGCGTGGAAGATCGTATCAGTCGTATAAGATTTGGAATAGATTAGGATACTCTTAAGCGTCGGTATGAATGTAAAATGAATATAGTTTCAGTACATTCGCAAATAAATTTAGTTTTGATATAGTTACTGTCTCGATATTTATAGTATCGTACAAATTTATGTAGTATGATGTGGAATGTAGAATATAGTTACATAATTTTATATCTGGTACGTAACTATTATACTGTATACACATACACATAGAAAGGCATTTACAACAATGAACATCTTTAATATCTGTAACTAAAATTAGAGCAAGCGAATACTGAGCGTCCAACTCGGACAATTTCCGCTAGAAATACAATCTCAAGCTAAACAAAATATTACATTTATGATTGCAAGATTGAGCATCGTATCATTAACGAAACTGCTCCAGTAAATATTTGTTCAGATCGCTCTACTTCCTGCTATAAAACAAGAATTATTACGATGGCAATAGTAATACCCAAGTATTAGTTTACAATGCCAACTCACGAGAAACTGTACTATAACAATCGCCTTTAATTACAAATTATTACACATAAACTAATTTTATGATTCACACGAGATAGAAATACAAAATATATTAACGTTGTAATCTACTATCTTTAGGCGTCGATCACTTAATACTACAGAGTGAATCGATATACAATATAATGTTGTATATATATTGGATTGGAACTATTAAGACATCGTACTAGATTATTTATGTAGAATATAAACTTAACGGATGGTAACCATTTAATTTTTTCAAAGCGGTTTCATTAAATATAACTACAAGCTGTACAAGCTGCGTTGTATGGCTATGAGATACTAATTGTATTGTACATCGAAAGGGCAGACCACAAATGGTAGATAAAGGCTTTAAAATATATTGGCCTGTTAACAGAAACAGTAGCATTAGATTATTCAAATTCGTCATTCGATCAATATCAGAAAAATAATTTACACAGTGCCACTTTGGATACTATTACATATGTAAATGTGCTTGGTGTTAACTCGAAAGAAAATAATAATTCAGTTAGATAAATTGTTTAGCATCTGTACAGTAACAATGAAGAAAATATAATGAAACATTTCATAGACGAGGACTTTGCTTATTGTGTAGTGGTCACTATTTGAGTGGTTGTGTCCCGATTTACAACCTCTTCTTTATTGCAGTGTCAATCTTACGTGCTAGTACAGTAATGACGCTGAAAATCGTTTTAGTTCAGGTTTTCATCACATTAAGGGTGGGTTTATCAATGTGGGGATAAATAAATTAACTTGCAGATAAAATTTTATTCGTAAGATAATTACAATGAAACGTTTATTGAATGTCAAATAGAAGTTATCTGCAAGATAATGCATTGTACTTGCTAAATTTTATCTGCTAGTTAGTTACCTAACACTTTTATCGTCACATTGATAAACCCACCCTAAAAAATAACTATTAAATTAACATCTGGGGAAACACCACAAACCAAAACCTATCCAAAATACAAGGTCAACAAAATAAAGTATTAAAAATATTATATAATATCCACCCCCGTACCTCCACAACAGAAGTATTTGGAAAAACCCACGAACTAACCATAAATCAACTGATAGACCTAAACAACATACTTCTCTTACACAAAATAGCAACCAAAAAAATTAAGCTAAAAACCAAGTTATATACAAATAGACAAGTTCATGATTACACAACGCGAAGAGTTTCACACTTGAGAAGCGAGAGATATTTTCAGAATAGATACAGACAAAGTTTAACAACAAAAGCAATAGAAATATATAACACAATACCAAAAAACATAAAACAGATGCCTTATCACTTATTTAAAAATAAAATCAAACATATATTAAGGAACAACGATAATGTGAACTAACGAAAACAATGGACTCGACAATTTAGACGCACCCCAAGAAGGCCCTCAAAACCGATAGCGCGAGACAGCAGTTCTCGCGGCGAGGATGAGGGATGGATGAGCAACACGACATTATTAAATATATATATACATACAGGGTTTTCAAACTTAAGTCGGCACTATTGCTAACTTTGTTATTATTGGAGTTGGTTAAATAGGCAAACTCGTGTAGTTTTTCAAGCAAATTACAATGGCATTTAAAAAAAAATAATTGACGTACTGGGTCACGTGATATTGTGAAAAATGTAATTTTTTTTAATGGGACACCCAGTATACAGTTCTCACGGTCGACAGAAAATTTAATTCTGAACAAAAACTTTCCTATGAACTTTTATCCTAAAATCAATAATAACAGAGTTATTGATGATTTTTCAAATTTGCCAAGGTGGCTGTTATTTCATAAACAAAATTCGATTGTTTTGCAAATGTCATCAACATTGAAATATTGCATTAAACCTCTGTCAGTAAGCAATTAACATTTTGTGTTTATTGATGAAAAAATGCCTTTCGCGCATTTAGAAAAATGTGATATGATGGAATGTTACATCGTTTGTAATAAAAATTCCCTGCAAGCTCGTGAACGTTACGGTGTTTTATTTCCTACGCGCAACTTGCCAGATCGAAGGTACTTTTTACTTTTGTACCGTAAGTTTCGATCAAATGAAAATGTGTTCAAGAAAACTAGAACCAAAAAACAATTTATAATAAGTGAAGCAACTGAAATTAACGTCTTAGCTTTCTTTGAAGCTAATCCTAATAATGCAATTAATGATTTAAAGGAAGAAAGTGGACTATCTTTGGGAACTATTCACAATATTCTAACAAAACATAAGTTTGTGCCGTTCAGATACAGACCTATTCAGACGCTGGTACCGGGAGATCAAGAAAGACGGACTCAGTTTTGTCAGTGGTACATTAATCAAGTTAGACTTAACCATAATTTTTGGCGGTTGGTTCTTTGGAGTGACGAATCAAATTTCTCCAACAGGGGTATGTATAACAGGAAGAACAGCCACTATTGGAGTCGACAAAGCCCGATGCTTTTCCGTCCTTGCAATCCGCAGAGACGCTTTAGTGTTAATGTTTGGTGTGGCTTGATTGATTCAAGAATTGTAGGCCCCGTATTTTATCAAGGTGCATTAACTGGCGAGAGGTATGTCGAAATGTTAACCGCTACCCTTGGAGAATTCTTGGATGACCTGAATTTAATGGATAGACAACAGATATTCTTTCAACAAGATGGCGCTCCTGCCCATAATGTTCGCCAAATTCATAACTTATTACATGACCTTTTTGATGGCCGATATCTATCAACTAACGGGCCTATTCGTATGCCTCCCCGATCACCGGACATAACACCTTTGGATTTCTTCTTTTGGGGATTTGTGAAAAGTGCAGTGTATGAAAGACGGTATGATACTCTTGAAGATCTCCAGCAAAGCATCAGCCATGCTATTAATAATATTGATGGTAGAATCATTGCTAAGGCTACTAGAAGCGTTAACAGGCGGGTTCAAAAGTGCTTGGAGCAAGAGGGTGATGTTTTTGAGCATCTGCTCTGAATTTAAAATTTCTTGTTTTTTTTATTTTCGAAACTAATAAAATAACTTAAAATAAACAATACTGTTTTTAGTTTCTGTAAAAACAATAATCAATAACTCTGTTATTATTGACTTCATAGGAAAGTTTTTGTTCAGAATTAAATTTTCTGTCGACCGTGAGAACTGTCCCATTTAAAAAAATTACGTTTTTCATAATATCACGTGACCCAGTACGTCAATTATTTTTTTTAATGCCATTGTAATTTGCTTGAAAAACTACACTAGTTTGCCTATTTAACCAACTTTGTAGCTCCAATAATAACAAAGTTAGCAATAGTGCCGACTTAAGTTTGAAAACCCTGTATATATAAAACGCAATTTGTTAGAAATTTGTTTTGTTGTTCTTTATTTATGCAATAAATTAAAAAAAAAGTAAGGAATTAACCCTGGAATACTAATACGTCGTAAATTTTACGACGCTCGCCCTACGTCGGCCATTTTCGTAAAGTTTCCTTAATTGTAATAGCCACGCCTGCGTAGTATCTTCGAATTTAGTCACAAGCTAGTGGCTGGTGAATTGCACGCCGATATTTATGTTGTGTGGTTATATTTTGGATGCTGCGGCGTAAATTTTACGACATATTAATGTTACCGTAATTTTTATTGTGAGATTCCAATTATTCGACGAATATATATTTCTAGCATTGTGGTGCATTTTCTTTCACGGAATGAACAGGTAATTATACATACTATTAGTTATTTAACTTCAATGTTATCTTACGATAATGTTTGTTTTCAAGAAATGTCTTCTAAGGGGGATAAAAACCGTCCGTTGTCAGAAAAAGATATTCAATAAGAAACCTGAACCTTTTGAAGATAGCGGCAGTGATTGGGAGGCAGATAACTTAGAAGTAGAAGAGGAGCTTTCAGACAGTGATATCGAATCTGACGAAAATGATGTAGTCATATCCAATTTTTCTAATCCAGTAGCTGATACAGCTGAATCACTATTTGAAGATGTTGACAATGAAACTGAAGACGAGGACCCTGATAATGTTCCAGTATCCACTGTTGTAGGAGAATCTAGAAGAAGACACGAATCAATTTTACTTCCAACGAAGCTCAGACTAAAGGGAAAAAACGGGCACAGATGGTCTGCAGCGTTACCCACAAGAACAAGAAAAACAGCTGTCAGAAATTTAGTTCATTTAATACCTGGCAGCATAAGAAATGCAAAGGAGTGCTTGACAACTGAAGACCATTTTCTACATTTTTTGTCCGATGATGAGCGCTTTGCATTTCTTACCAACTGGCTGCTATTCGATGATAAACAAACTAGACGAGAAAGATCACAAGATGATGCATTCGCAGCAATTCGTGGGATATGGGATATGTTCATCGAAATATGTAAAACATCATATACGCCCTCATCCTATGTTACAATTGACGAACAACTCTTGGCTGTTAGCGGTAGATGTTCATTTAGGATGTTTATACCCAGTAAGCCTGCCAAGTACGAAATAAAAATTGTGATGGTTTGTGACACATCATCGAAATATATGATCGATGCTATGCCATACTTGGGAAAAAATTCCAAGACAAATAATCTACCACTTGCTAATTTTTTTGTAAAAGAGCTGACGAGAACAATTCATGGGAGTAACCGCAATATTACAATGGATAACTGGTTCACTTCCTCGCTGATGAATTATTACAAAATCCTTATAAGTTAACCATTTTAGGAACGTTACGGAAAAAATAAAAAAGAGATTATTGCAGAACTGTTAGAAATTAAGGAAAGACGCCCTGCTACTTCTATGTTCTGCTTCGACAAAAAGAAAACATTATTATCCTACTGTCCAAAGAAGGGAAAAGTTATTTTGCTTCTCTCAACACTTCATGAAGAGGCAGAAGTCTGTGCACAGACTGGTAAACCAGCCATCATTTTGAATTATAATCAAACTAAAGTCGGCGTTGATACGTTTGATCAACTTTGTAGCAATAGCAGTTGCAAGAGAAAAACGCAAAGATGGCCCTTATGCATATTTTATGGCATTCTCAATATGGCTGGTATTAATTCATATATTGTATATTGCCATAATAAATTGAAAGCAAATGTCAAACCGCTTTCCCGCTGTAACTACTTGATTGACTTAGCATACCAACTTGCCAGACCATGGATGGAGGAGAGACTTACAATCCCAAATTTACGGAAAGATCTTTGCCAGGATATACGGGCTATTCTCAAAATTACTGCTGAACCTGAACGTGTGCTTCCCCTAGAGAAGAAACGTAAAGCCTGTCATTATTGCCCAAGTCGTCTGAGGCGTATGACAACGACATATTGTGTCAAGTGCGGGCATGCAATATGCGGTGAGCACTGCGGTAATTATTGCACTGAATGTACAATATAATTGCATATTATACAGACGTACCATTACTTAAACCTGTAGAATATAAGCGAAGTGTTTTCTGGAATTTTGTTTAAATAAATATTTGATATTTGTTGATTTTTTTAAAACGTCGTAAAATTTACCACACAGTGTTTACGTATGTCAGAAACATATTAGTGTTCTAGGATTAATCACTGGTGATGTTAATCTAATTACAGATGGTATATGCGTCCTGAGTAAAGCTAAGCATTTAAAATATTCATACTGAAAGAATTCTGGTAGTATACAATAAATGGCATTTTAGGGCGCTACTGCATAAATTTCATTTTTCAATTACTAGTTGGTATTTTCTCTTATAGAGTTTATCATGTCAGGTATAAAGCAGAAATCTATGAAACATTTGAAGTTTACAAAGACTAACTGTTGCATTTCTATAATATTAATAGGAAATTCTCTGTGAACTAAGCTATAAAGTTATCCTAAATCAATCTTTTCTCTAGTGGCCTTTGTTGCCTTTTAGATAGCGACTGTATCGTCCACATTTGACTGTATCTGGCTTCTAATTGGTGGTTATTTATTGTTATATTACGGCCACAAGTTTGAAAATATTGCAGTGCATATAAAAACATCAAACCCATATTAATGTTTCGATTTTGTTCCGGATATTAATCATTATAGGTACTGTACAAATCATGCACCTATTCTAACTGTTAAGTTATCGAGCTAATTCTGTTCTGATTTGTACTGTACACAAATTTGCTTCATTTACTTCGTCAGATAATTATTTTAACTAATAAAAATGCAGAAAACTAGTAAGAAGTAATAGCCCACAATAAAAAGGGCATCAATTGTGGGCTGTATAAACATTTTGTAAGTTGTGCGATTATAGTTCAGATAAATAGTGTAGACTATGTTACCTTTCTTGAATAGGTTATCTCTTTTTCCCAGAGCCCTACCATTTCTGTGTTTATAAAGTCATCTGGTCGGCCCCAGGTGTGAAACGAGTCTTATCTTGTGTCCTTTGGAGTCGATAGGATTCAGTAAGTCACTAATAGTTAAAATTGAGGCCATTAATGACAAATAAATGTTTACCTTTTGGAAAACGTCATTCCACTCGGAAGGTGTGGCATCGGTCATATCTGTATATTAAATGACGCAATCATAACTTTAATTTTTTTTTGCTTCTATTGTTATCCATTCTTTTAGCCAAATTTAAATTATATTTCACATACTTCAAATGCACTACCAAGCATCAAATTGCATAAAAAAATCAATGTCAAAACAGAGAAGAATCATAAAAAATTTAGATTTGAACAGAGAGTTTGTTCAAGTTCCGTTATATTCTTAGCAGTTACTACAGAAGGCAGGGTAGTCATTCACCCACATGAAACGAGAGCGAGAGAAGATGGTCAGTTTTAGGTAACAAAAGTCAACAATAAATATTTTTGAAAGCCAAGTGAATTCTGTGTATTTTTGCAGAAAATAAAAATTTTAAAATTAAAAAAAATTCGGGGGGTGGGGGTTGTTTCTGGAAAACAAGACAAAACTATGGCAAACTACTGACGCTATTCTTTAGTACTCATAAAACAGTTACGTGTTTGTCTTAATTTTTTTTTTTTATATGTCTTATAGTTTTAGAGATATTAAAGCAAATAGCGAAAAGTAGAGTTGGCTTTAGGGGGCCCCACCCCTGAAAACGAACGATTTAGTATCTCTGAAAGTTACCGTAGTTCTTACACTGCATGACTCTACAAACACACCAAGTTTCACCTAAATCTGCAAGGGACACTATCCTGTGTTTCTTTGTCGGTGATGTACTTACATATATTGATGTCAGCCATAGTACTGTGGTTAAGTACAATACAGTTCAATTCGGCGTTTTGCTGTATTTTTGTTTTGTTACATTTGGTTTATTTGGGTTATCTCATTATCGGCACTTTAATGTGGCTTGTGTTAGTAAACTCCATTTTGTTTACATTGTATTATTTAAGATTGTAGTTAAGTACGAGGGAGCGTTTTTATATTCGCGGAATGAGCGGATTGTAGGGGGGTGATTAGGCGCATTGGGGGTGTGGCCTGTGCAGCGACTCATAATTAGTATAAATACGAAGTTTCATTGTTATTAGACAGTTAGTCTTTGTGCTATCGTCAACCAAGTAACATAATCAGGAGTGAAAAGTGAAATACAGAAAAAATCGAATATCGTGCCGTTATAAAGTTTCTTACCAGGCAAGGAAAATCAGTCGCGATCATAATGAATGAGATGTCATTGGTTTACAGCGACTCTTGTCCAGAAAAAACCATGGTGTACAAGTGGCATACTTTATTTAAACAAGGAAGGGAATCCCTTGAAGACGACTCGAGGCCGGCCAGGAGCATTGAGGTGACCACTTATCCAAAAAGTTGAAAAAATTGTACTCGAAGATGCTCGACTAAAGAAGAAACAACTCGCAGAAATGGTTGGAGTATCCGATACAACAATTTTTAAAATCCTACACGATCATCTCGGCATGTCTAAGGTCAGCGCAAGATGGGTGCCGAGAATGCTCACGCCGCCGCAAAAACAACAGCGCGTAGAGTGTTCGCATGCATTTTTGGACCTCTGTAATGAAGACAAGGATGGTGTATTGAGTCGATTGTTACTGGAGAAGAAACTTGGGTTCATCATTATGAACCTGAGTCCAAACAGGACTCCATGCAGTGGCATAAAAAGGGCACAGCACCTCCCAAGAAATTTAAAGTGTCACAATCAGCTGGGAAACTCATGGCAACGGTATTTTGGGACTCGGAAGAAATATTGTTGATTGATTATAAAGATAATGGTGTTTCTATAACCGGAGAATATTACGCTTCAATATTAGAGAGACTAAAAGAAGCCATTAAAGAGAAAACGGGGAAAATTGGCGAAAGGTGTGCTGCTTTTGCATGACAACGCGCTCGTCCACAAGAGCCGCGTTGCGTTAGCTGCCCTGCATAAGGTGGGCTTCGAAATTGTGAATCACCCACCCTACAGCCCAGGCCTGGCCCCGAGTGACTATTACCTGTTTCCGAAAATGAAAAAAGAGCTGCGGGGCAAAAAATTTACTGCCGATGATGAAGTCAAGGAGGCAGTTTCGGCGTATTTTGCAGATAAAGAGAAATCATTTTTTTATGAAGGTATAAATATATTAATTGAAAGATGTGAAAAATGTATCCGTCTTGCAGGTGAATATATGGAAAAAGAAAAATAATTTGGTTTTTTTATTTCCACTCCTTATCCCCCATTCCGCGAATATAAAAACGCTCCCTCGTATATGTAAGTATTTCTATTTAAGTTGTTTAAAAAAATAAATAAATAAAAAATACAACTACAAAAAAAAAAAATTAGATTTTACTATCTGAACTGAACTTTCTAAATTCACTAGAAACTGCTTTATCCAAAAGTGAGACAGACGAATTACATGTTAGAGAGGAGGGGCTTTGATTGTTAGAAAGAAAGTCTGCAAGAACAGACTTATGTTTAGACTTGCATAATATCGGTTAACTTTCTTTCCTGGAACGCACCTAGTTTTCTAGACAAAGCACACTATCAAGAAAGTTTGTAAATATCTAAGAAGTATCAGGTAATATTATCAATTAAGAAGAACTGACTTAACTTTTGTAAAACCTAGTGCACTCTAGATAACAGAATATTCAGCAAAGTAAAAGGATATAATTAGGTATAAAAAATGCCTCTAACCTCTCATGAATAGACCTCAATACATTGAAATATATTCGTAGTTTTTTTTTCCTGTGATCTCGGATATTATGCTGAAAGTTTTGTCATCGTAAAATGCATATAAGATGACCGTCATTACATTGAAACGATTGGAAATGGACAACACCAAATACGATGAAGCATTTAGAAAGATCAATGCCAACATTGACCCTTCTAGCACTCAAATGTTATTTTGTGTGTTTAGATTGACCGTTTTTACGCCTTGCACCTGTATTACTACTTGTAAATACGATCAAGGAAGATATAAAACATCGCTCGGATACACACTCTAATATAATTTAAAGTCGCTCACAATTATTTTCATTTATGACTGATAACAATGAAGGTCTCCGATAAGTCGAACAAACACAGAAAAGTGAAATCTCTTACATCGGTAGCAATAGCATCATCGGAATTGTAATACTTTCAGAAATCTCATTGCACCTATAGCGGTACAAACAGGTGGACAGGAATCCTAGTCTGTCAAACTTGCACGAAATTACTACGAGTAGGTATATAATTATTAATTTTTTACCAGAAATTCTCGAACTGTAAAAATGTTAAAAAAAATTACTTTAGTTAAAAATGAGTAATTATTTAACGCTCGGAGAGATATTGTTCAGTGATTATTGCATTGGCATTTAGATTGATGGTCTTCTGTAAATGAATAATTTACTTCTTGAGCGTACACACGCAACTAGATATAATTTCAGATAAGAAGTTTTACGCACTATTAGTATATACCATTTAATAATTAAAATATATATTACTTAATTACGTTGCGGTTTAGGGATACGATCTTGAAATAAAAATAAATCTTGTTATCGAAAATTAATCAGGTAACGATAATTTTATGTAAATTATGAAATTTTATTGTGCTATGTTATATATTTACAACAACAATTGCGTGATTTTGACATAATTTTGTTGTTGGTTGAACTGATTTGTACTGTTCGGTGTCCAGTACAAAAGTGTAGTTATAATTGCTTGAAAGTTGTATGCTCCACATTATAAGCACAAATTGGTGGCTTACATATTACTATATTTTTTACATGAGCAATGCACTGCAATTTTTTCTTTAATATCTTGATTAATGTGTCCGTTTATACACGTGTAATCGATTCTTAATATGATACTTAATCAGCTGTATGTGAATTATGAATTATTGTTCGTATAAAACCCATTCCTAATATTATCCAACCGGTACATGTGACTTTTTTATAGAAACCTGTACACTCTAAAAACAATATACTATGAGCACCTATGACACGGATTTTGTGTTTTTTTTTTTAATATTGTGACATATCTCGACGTTTTGCTAAGTGATAGTTCTTTCTGATCCAACAACCCCCTAGACAGCTGCTTGTTGTTTAAGATCAAAAGTTTGATTTCTAACATAACAAGAAAAGAAGGCTAGAAAAATCCTCGATCTGAGAGACACTATGATGCCAACTATTTTGCTAGCAAACTTAAATCCTCTCAAAGGGACTATTAGGGGAATAGTAAAACAATATGCGGTCTAAACTAGCATTTTTATGTCAGTGAGATATGATTCGATCTGGAAAGGTTTGATAGCATTAAAGAAGTTGTGTATGTCTAACTCTTATACTCTATAGTGTTCAAGGCCTTACGTCAATCAAAAATATGAATGTCTAATGTCTCTTCATAACATCAAAAAGTGGGCTTTGACCAGGAATATAGGAGTTTCGGAGTGTGCTCTCCTAAGAATTTTTCTTGGCTCCCATATGATCCTGATCCTTATGTACATCACCTGAGTCCCAGCAATTCAGATCGCGATCTATACTAAAAATATAGCAGATTTTTGAGTGGTCACAGAAATGGCGCCTCTTTATTGATTGATTGGTTGATTTTTGGGTTGACGTATCTGCAAACATGCAGAGAATCTTTCAAGACAAGTAATATTAAAGCTTTCCAGATAAAGTAATGTTTGTACTGATGAACAAATTATGCCCTTCTGGGGTTATGTGCCCTTAAGACAATATATTCATAAAAGATCTCATTTAACTGTTGATAATTAAAAACCACAGATTAATGGCAGAACCATGTCGAGGCTGTGACTTTATGTTTACCTCATACTAGTATGCACTTTTAGTGCTATTTTACTAGCGTAAGATAGTAAAACAATTCCAGGTAAAGGAACTATAATCTGTAAGCAATTGCCTGAACTGAAATGGAGATCAAATGTTCAAAATACATTTTTTTGTATATTTTAAAGACAAACGTTTACTGTTGGGTTTAATGCTCTCTCTCTCCATGCTTCAAGCTGTTACATAAGGACCTTTATCATCACTTCTGCTGCACTGACTTGGACCTGTAATGCAAAAACTTATTCAAGACGATTGGAAGCTCAACAAAGTAGAATTCTGAAGTTAATTGTGGGACGGATACTTTCTATCGGACCTAACTATCCTTTTATTACACCAATTTGTGAGAGAGCCATCCGTCAAGACCGTGAAGAAAATATAATCCAAACGTCTGTGCCAGTAGTCTCAGCGACTACTAGCTTAGACCAAGACAGGGGATTACCTATCATCCCTAACTAGATTTAGATTAGATTAAATTAGGAATGGGGTGGCCATGCGAACCTCTTTCACCACGACCTTTGCAGGGCCATCGCAGTGGCACAAAACATGGACTGGGGTTTCTTCCTTCTCTTGACAGAATCTGCAGAGAACATTATCTGCCAGGCCGATGTTACTATCACTTTGACAGGCTTTCTGTCTTTACTCAGCAGGTCTTCAGTAAACTCAGGGCTCCTTTGCCTGTCTTTGTCCTGGTGATCTCTTCCACCATTCTTGTGGTGTGTCCATCCGTAGATGTACTTTTTAATTTGCGATCTGATGACGCCGAAAGATGAGCCAGCTCCTATGAAAGGCCTGGACGAACCTCCTCTGACCAGCTCATCCGCAGGCTCGTTTCCCTTGACCCCCGTCTGACTAGGAGCCCAGGCCTATTAGGGCTATTACGCAATCCTAAACCAAATCCCTAAGTAACTCACCACTGTGAGAAGGGTTGTCTGAAGATGTGGACACTTAGATGAGACTTGATTTGGTTTTGGATAAAGAGGAAGGACCCCACAACAACCATGTTGCAAGATTATATCTATAGCTCCGTATCTTTGATCTGGAAAAATGAATGATTCTGGATTGCAGAAATTGCTACTGTCTCACAGTGAAAAATCGCAGTGATAATGTAAGCAATATATTTACATATGAATTTATACAGAAATCCACAAGCTCACTGGAGACATTTTAAAATCGCAATGTCGGAGATTGTTTTCAATTCAGTGAGAAGAATTTATGACGAAAATTCAATGAGATAGTCGTAGGTAGTCAGGTCTTATTGCACGAGATAAGAATATTAAATAAAAATTGTGAACATGTATAATAATTAATAACATTAGTTGGGCATAAACGGCTTCTACAATTAATTATAAGGCACTGATTGGATCAAAAACTTATTGAGTGAAGAATTTTCCTTACAAAACGTAAGACAATGCTTCTAAGAATTCGACCGCATCGTAAGATATTAATTTCGCATTTAGACGACTACTTTAGAGTTTCGGCGAATTCTCTTGTATCGTAGGTACATATTTATCCTACACGTTACAGGCAGCGCCCATAAAAATAAGTTATAACCGTACTTATAGTGCTTGATACCATAATATTGGCATTACTCTTTCCTTCTGCTATCTGAAATCGCGAACCGGTGCTGTAAAACCTGTTACCTCAACGTATTATAATTTGGAGATAATCAGTTTCTGGTGAATTTTGCAAATTAATTGCACAGTTTAAGTAAATGGAACGCATGTAATTTTAGAAAATATCGCAATCAGCATAATTTCTAGAAATGAATCATTAATTAGTTTATCGAATTTTAAAATTGTGCTAATGAGCCTATTGGGTGATACTTCGGTTTGCATGATTACCCAAATGCACTGAAGGGATGATAATAATAAATACAGTCAACGAAAAAGGGAATATAGGTTTTGTCACGTGTTACTATTTTGTAAACAATTTGGCGCCTGTCGTTATCTAAGAAATTTAAAGTTTCAGGACAAATTCTTACAACCTCTGCTTTTTGGAAGTCAGGTAATAAGGTGCAAGTGATGAGTGCAGTTGTTTTAACATCTCATGATCCAGTCTTGAGTTGATGCTCTGATACCGCAAGTGGTTTTATTGTCCTCTTCAATTATTCTTTTAACAGCAGCAATTTTATTTTGTCGTTAACTGCCTTAGAAGGACGCCTTGCTCCTTTTTAATACTAGATAGACTTCCTTTTGAGTTCAAATTCAGAGGTTGGAAACTGAAGCATTGTAAAAATATGTTCAAAATGTCCAAAAGAAATCTGGCAAGCATGTCAGCCATTGTAACTGGCGATGAAACATGGTGTTTTCAATAAGAGCCAAAAACAAAACGTCAGAGTCACGAGAAGAGATAAAAGAGAAAAATTATCCTTCCAGAAGAGTAACCATCAGATGGTGAATGCAGCATATTATCTGAAGGTTCTACAACGATTGTGGGCCAGAATTTGACGAGTTTGACCGGAATATCGAGAGCTAGGCAGTTCCTTTTTGTTGCACGACAATACACCATTGCACAAAGCTATCATGGTAGGTGAATTCTTGACCATCATCTACAGTATTCACCTGATCTGGCTCTGTGCGAATTCTAACTGTTTTCCAAACTGAAATTTGCGACGAAAACAAATCGTTTCGACTTCATCGCGGTCATCCAAAAGACTTCGACCGTCATACTAAAGGTCATTTCTGCGGATATAAAAAATGTTTCGAAAAATTTGTTGAACAAATCTTTTCAGGAGTGGTATCTTTTCGACTCTGTTGGAATCAGGGGTGATTTTATTGTTGCTCACAGCAAAGCTAGAGAAAAAGGCGTTCCACAGTCTTGCGATAAAAATTCTGGGGACCTTCTCAAACAAACAGATACCATTATCCGTACTTATTCATATAAAATGTGCATTTGATTATGCCTTCTTTAAATCAATAATAAAGTGTATGAAGTAAAAGGACATAGAGACCCGATGAAATTGTTAAGGGTGTCTAAATTACCTGGTTTCGTATATTATCTTGGGAGCGTAATTAGTTCATTTCACCCAAGCCAACTATCTGGGAGTCATTCTTGGCCAAAGCGGAACAGGAAGAATTACATTGGCATAATAGTTAATAGACTTGTTTAGGGACTGAAAACCAACTACGACGTATTGGATATATCTGGTGGTGGTGCATCCCACGGAGACCGTTACTAGTCTAGTAGAGTAGCCAAAATCAACTAGAGAGAACACGCAATTTGCAGAAATTACAACGACTTCTCTCTTCTGGAATTCCAGGCAATAGAAACGCTGCTAACACCTATACATGTGGTAGTCCAAAAAACAGCATGTTGCCAACCTTCACGGATTAAGAAAATGGTGTTGTAAAGAGAGCAGCCTACATGGTCACCGAATGATTTTAGAACACTTACAAAAGGAGATAGAATCGTTAGAACACTAAACAGTTCAACCCACTATACAACAAACCCAAGCAGCATCAAAGTGTCGAGATCGAAACTTCTGAAAAGTCGTTGTTACGTTAATATCACTAAAAATGACTTTCTAGTTTTTCCTACTTTTATTTAAACTATTTTGGTAATTATGTAGTTATTATTACTACAATTTGGAACTTAATAGTTTCAGTACTTCTAAGTAGCTTTTGAAGTTTCTGGAAATTTTAAAGTGATATTCGATAGTCCCTGTAACATTGTTTTGTTACTAATATTTCACTTCAAAGTTTTTATTACTTTATGGTAGCGTTGAAATTAACTACGACGTCGTTTCTATTTTTGAAATTTCTTCAAAGTTATGGAACTGTGTAATAATATTTAAGGTGAAATTAATTATCTCGATACTCACGAAAACTACTTCACAGTAATTTTTACTTCCCACTCTGCCAATACTACTTTGCAGTAATTTCTGTAAAATGCGCCATATTTACTGACAAAATGTAGGACGCCATTACATTAATTTCAATTTCCTTATTGTACAACAATTACAGTATCCTCAAAATATTAGGAGAAAGGTTGGAAAAAGACTTCAACACCTTTCACCAATTTCATGTATTTTTTTATTGTCTTCCCGAAACAAAAATATTTGAGATGGCGCGTTTAATTTTTCAATCTATCAACATCACATTTGACAGAATTTTTTTCAGCGTTTTGAATTTCTTTGTTCTCGAAACAAGCGATATATTTCCTTAAACCTACAAATATTATTTCCATTATGGTTGTCGCGGCTGAATAATGAGGGGAGATGCTTAAAAGCTCTTTTTAAATATGTAAGAGAAAGACAAGGCGAAAACGACAAGCAAACAAAACCTTATAAAGTAGCGATGACTACGCCGCTACGTCCCCGCCACTTAGTTGGAAAGTAAGTGCGACATAGCGGTATAAGTAGCGGGGTAGTAATTTTTACGTAGCTATCACCTTCAAAATGTTCGCCATTTTGATCGTTGGCACGTAATGGAAATGTGGCAATAACGTTCCCATCATTAGTAACCACAACTTTACAATTCCCAACAACAGTCGCTGGGACGTAGCAACGACTAAAAATGCTGCTTGGAAAGACTTTTAACTAAACACCGACGCGTTTTGGCAGAAACGCTGTCATTATCAAGGCGTTAATAAAACCTGCCTAGCCATAAGTTCTTTTTTGTTTAGTAGGTTGAAGTGTTTAGTGTTTCTGCGCCAAGAGATCCAGTGAAGAATTTTTTTTCGAATCAAAGGCATGCACGATCAGGCAGGATTTCAAGCCGTGACAGATAAAATTCCTATGGATCAAAATTCGAAAATGGATTACTTGTCTACAACATAGACGGATTCAGTTAGTGCATACCTTGTATCCTCAATTTGGCTGCGTATTTAAAATTCATTAGAAGTTGGCTGATATGGCATTACGTACTAGAGTAATGCAAGTTTCAGTATCATAATAAACATAAACCTAGAAATCAAATTTGTTCTAAATACTGTATGAACTAGTTCACTAATCATCCCAAATTTAACACTATCGCAAACATAGTGAAGGAATGAAAATTATTATTCGTTCACGAGATAAAAAAAAATGATTACAAAACCTAATTTTACACGCAGCATAGACATGTTATTGTACTAACTTTCTAAGTCTTCAGGATTCATTAAATTACAACCTGAATGTACTAATGACTTGACGGTTTCATCGGTCCTCTTCTTTTTGTTGCAGGTATACATTATTTATTCTTTAATCTTCTTTAATATAATACTCAGCCGAAGAATAGCTAACGAAAACCGTAAAAGTAATACGACGAGAGGAGGATGTCCGTGCAAATTGGGCGTGACCGCTGCAAGGCTAATTTCTCTTTAAAACCCAAGGGAAAATTTGCATAATATAACGGTTCCAGGTTGATACCCCATTCTGAATACGTTGATAATCTCATAAGTTTAATCTGTCGGTGAATTTTATTTTGTTCACGGCGCAGCGTCTATCTTAATTAATCAAAGTGCCTTTGATCTAATTTCTTTTGTTTGTATCACGATGCTCTATACTTACCTTCATACATGTTCTTATAATTTATTGTTATTAATGGCGCGAAAACTCCGAAGTTTCTTGCGTGTATATAGGAGCTTTCTTATTGTAGGTACGGTTATTCCTTCACCTGACGTGTTTGGTCGTGTTAAAAATTGTTAGTGAATAGTGTCTTGAGTGTGGAATAAAGGTGTATCCGTGGCAGCTCCACTAATATTAAATTACCTGACTAGATGAGCAATTTCAACGTTTCCTTTTACGTGTTGTCGAAGCGTTAACTATTTTACGTTTTATATTGTTGTTCCCTATTAATAATCGCGAATACTGAGTCGTTCAGGTATTTCATTCCTATTGAGGGCATCATTACAATTTTATGATTTTGTAAAGTGTGTCGTCTACGTTTCGCCATTACCAATATATTGTTTTGCTTCATTTGTTTCAGATGCGTATTTAAGAAAGTGTATCGTACTTCATTTATTCAAGGTCCTCGCCCTCTATCATTCGAATGTTAAGCACTTGCTTTGTATTATAACGTAAACGGTTAAAAATAACTTAAAATCATACGAAACGGTTTCGAGATAATCACCATGTGTGTATTGATTATCAAAATAGAATAAAACGAGAAATAATTTTATTTAATTCGCAAATTAATCGTTATACCATTAATATCGTTCTACATGATAATTAAAGTATCACTATCGATTTATGCCTTACGTAAACGTACACTTATTGAATTCTTTTAGGTAATTACAAATCAATTTCAGAGTTGCATGTTAATTTTGCGGTACAACACGCAAGAGGCTTTCCATATGGCAGACTTATCTCTTTACATGAACTTTCATCAGAGATCTGATAGGTTATTTAAAACTAGCATAATGACATATCTGTGTAAATCAAGCGGACAGTGTGTAATTTACTTTATTGAGCGAGTAAATTTCTTATCCTCAAGGAACAACACAATTGAATATGATGTGAAAACGTTGTGTTGGTGTTATTTGATGTGATCATTTCTTTAGAATACTATTGTTTATGAACGCTAAAAATATACAGGTGGTCAGGAATCTAGTAGAGTTGATGTTAGAAAATGAACAGGAATTGATGGATTTAAAGAGTAATTTGTGACCAAATAAAATTAAGCAGTATTGCATCCCATGGCCGAGTCCAAAGAACATGAACAGAAAAATGGAATTCTGAATGCTTTTAAATAGTCAATTTTTTATTTTCAATTGTTATCAATCACCATCAGACTGCTTAGCAAATCGAGACATTTAGTGGAACTGACAATCTATGAATTGGCCAAGCTAGATCGGTATCTGCTGTACCGACCTGTATTGTGTAGTACCCTGTGGTGTGCTACTTTCGACCTTGCCCGCTCGAGGGCATGGGGTTGTGGTTAGTCCATCGTGGGAGGTATTATTACTGGAAATTATTAGTGAAATTGCTTCTAAGCGGTCATCTGGCATCGATGAAGTTCCATGTTTTCTTATGAGGGTTGTTAGCGATTACTTGGCTCCGAATCTTGCAATTAGTGATGGTCACCTTCCTAGTAAATTAAAGATTGGTAAAATAAAGCCTTGCTTAAGAAAAGGAAAACAAAATGTTATAGATAATAATTATCATCCAATATCTCTGCTACCTGCATTTAGCAGGATTTATTCTTGGAGCCACACTGTTCTTAATTTATATAAACGATCTGCCGGGCTTGCTTGACAGCTGTATCAAGTCATTATATGCTGATGACACTACATCCGTTTCCGAGACCGATCGTTTGTTGAACACTACTATATCTAGTATAAACACCTGGTGCATAAACAATAAATTAGATCTTCTATTCGGAGTTACGCTGATGAAAGCTGGGTTGGAAGGTTGGTCCGCTCCGGCATTGCCTGATCTACTTTTATTATTATAGGGTGATTTCCGACAAAATATACCATCAGTGCCTATTACTGGCATTTTCTTTTATTTTCATATCATGGCATTTATTGACGTTTTTATATGTACAGATAATAAATAATTATCGGCCAAAGAAACCTTCAGGTTTCCCATGCGAAATAGCCTTTATGTTATAGATCTCACCATTAAGACCAACAAATTACTTAACCTCTAAGATAAAAGCAAGATATTTCTATAGCCCGACCAGATAGACCACAATAAAGTAAGTTTGCAAACAAATGAATTAGAGTTGAAGGACAGCTTAATCTCAATACCTCAGAGGTTCGGTGGATCGTACTCAATTGGGATTATTGCACAGCGACCACCACTGCACTGCCTTATCATAATATTGAGTTTTGGTATGTTCTTCAGTTAATTTTACAAGATAAGTAAAGAGTGGTTTTGCATGAACTTAATGCCAAAGTTAGCACCCTCTACCGTACTACAACTTAAACATTAAATAATGTATTTATGTTGGAAACATTTCCAATAGGCGTCATAAATTATTAGTTTTTCGGAATATAAGATATTGGAGGATAATAAGGCCCATCTAAAACTATTTAGCATTTTATTTAAAAACGTAACTGAGGCTATTAACCACATGTTACTATCAAAGTGGCCGTTGTACATCTATAGACATGAATTTTGAGGGTGGGTCTTATAACCCTCCGGCACCTTATACAGGGTGAGTTTTTTCGAATGTTTAGCATTGGGATCTTAGAAACTACTAGAGATAGAAAAACGCTTAAATAGGGAATGATGCGCAGTTTTAAGAGTTTGATTTAATACTGGTTTTGTTCCTCCGATAACCTTCATAGCTTATTAGATATTCAAAGAAAACTAAATTTCACGATTTTCTTTAAACAAGCTTAGCATCGTTAATAGTAATTTCAGAGAAAAAGTGTTCAGACAAAAGTTTTAGATACCTTTACGCCAAATAAAATTATCTAGCTATTTTTTTTTTGTTCACCATTATGGAGTTACAACTCAAACTTTTGTCTTTTTTTTAATGGAAACCATAGTTGGTTTTCAGATCATTAAAAAGCTTATTTTTTGCTAATTACAATGATATAAGGTTTGATATGGTTATTTTAAAAATAAAGAGGATATAGACATTTTTATGGTTTTTATGGAAAACGAATTTCGAACTGATAAAATAAAAACCAAACGAAAACTTATTTTGAAATCTTATGTAGTAATAAAATGAAAACTATAAGAACTTTTATTAAGGACACACAACATTATTAATGTTCAAAGATACCTCCATTATTATTAATACACAAATTGTATCTCTTCACAACAGAATTCGAATATCGATTAAAAGCAACTAGCTTCTATTAAATCGTCAATTGTTTCATATGTTCTTTTGTATACTGTGTCTTTTAGTACACCCCACAAGAAAAAATCCAAAACTGATGAATCAGGGGATCTAGCCGGCCATTCATTGGGTACATTTCGTCCTATCCATTGATTATGGAAGTTCAAATTTAAATAATTTCTAACATTCAGTTGATTGTGCGGAGGCGCTCCGTCATGTTGAAACCATTGCAGCATCGCTCGGGTTCCTAAATTTAAATTATCTAACATTTCCTAGAAATCTTGTTGTAAAAAATTAAGATAACGGTTGCCAGTTAGTGATCCATCAAAAATAGAAGGAGGAAGAACAGATGATCCTACTACACCACACCAAACATTAAACCCAAATTTAATTTGTGGTCTCCTATGTTCAACGTGAAGTGGATTTGTTTGAGATCATACGTGCTCATTGAGATTCATCAGACCATAATATTTTCATTGAATGGTGTGGACCGTTTTGACACTGATCCTTAAACCATCTACAAAAAAGTCGATGGTTTCCATTTAAAAAACACAAGTTTGTGTCATAACTCGATAATTGTGAACGAAAAAAAAAAAAAATTAGGTAGACGGTTTTATTTGGCGTAAAATTATCTAAAACTTTTGTCCGAACACTTTTTCTCTAAAATTACTATTAACTAAGCATGTTTAAAGAAAATCATAAAATTTAGTGTTCTTTGAATATCTAATAAGCCATGAAAGTTATCGGAGAAACAAAAGCAGTTTTAAATCAAACTCCTAAAACTGCGAATATTTTCCCATTTAAGCGTTTATCTATCTGCAGTAGTTTCTGAGATTCTAATGTTAAACATTCAAAAAAACTCACTCTGTATAACAGGAGTATATAACGATGTTATATACAGGATGAGCCAAAACTTAGAATGTTTATTTTCTCACATTTTAATTTTTTTTGTCAAATCTCTTTATTTAACCTCGAAAAAATAGAGTCGAAGAACGTAGTTTGCAAGAATGTTATCCCAACCAATCAACCATTCTTGAATTGAAACTGCTTTATCTAAGCACTCTAAAGATAGACGATATAATTTTGATTTTCAAAACACTAAAATTTTAAAAAAGGAAAATAATTATAAAAAAAAGATTAATTTACGAAATGATATACATTAAAAGAGATGAAAACGTGGTAAATTTTAGAACGGATATAGATAACTGAAGCATTATTTCATAATAATATAATTCACGCCTGAATTTTAGTAATTTTAAGCCTAGGTTTTTTGTCATGTTTTCCTTAGTCCTTGAACAGAATTGTTAGAGGTTGACAAAAAAATAGATTGCGATACGAATAATTCAAATCATTTCAATTTTTATAGTTGTATTAAACCAATATATCCTTCATTATTACTTGAGAATCTAATTAAAATTGCTTCAACTGAAGAAGTCTTTTTAACCAAAACATAATATTATATGTTCTGGAATAAATTAGTATTTAATTAATTGTTGTTTTATTGACTTACAAGTGGAAATATTTCAGAAATTGAGAGATTGTAGGGAATGATTACTTTGTCTCCCATAACAAAATCAATTAAAGAAAGATAATCCTCGTCATCTAGCCTTTGACGCAGTTGGGCACGATATAGATACATCCTGTTTTTTAATTCTCAAGGTCGTGGCATCCTTGCATTAATGGGTTAGTAACACTGGTGTCAACATGATCCCATATCTCGCGTATTTTACTATTCAGATTTTTTTTATTTTGAATATTGAACTTTTGGAGATGTCGTTTAATTTGAGCTCACAGGTTGAAGAAGTTGAGGGTGCCATAATTTAAGATCGTTTGGAAGGAATTCTGAATACCGTTGGCTGAACCTTTTTGTCACGTTAATTGTCATGCAGTTTAAACCATTGATATTGAGTAGTCCTACAGTGTGTTAATGTGAATTATCTGCATACCACGCTTGATTTCATTACATAAGAAGCGGCATCTATTATCTAATCAAAGAAATACTTTTACTCTTCATCAATTTTAGTTAACCCTGATTTACCCTAGATATGTCGACGGCCGCTATAATTTCCCATTGTGCTTAGGTATTGCTGTCAACGGACCAATATATATTACCGCTGTAAGTTTGTGTTCCTCCATCAGCTAAGCCGTTTTCCGTTTCTATTTATCGTAAAATTTATGTACTCTTTACAGTCGTTTCGCATTGAATTTTCAACTAGCAAATTATGTTCACCGTCGTATACGAACAAATTAGACATTTCCAATACCATTCAAGACGAATAAATATAAAAACCTCGTTTTACGCAAACCGGCGTGTACGCCTTCGCCGCAATTGATTTAAGAATTTCATTGCCTTAGAACATACACAAATACATACGCACACATATACGGTGGATGAACTTTTGTCAGTTTTAAAAACTCGTGATTTATCACGCTCCTAGTCAAGTGCATATATACGCAAAAAGCCTTGTCACCTTACTGTATTGACAGCCGCCGGACAAGCGGATAATTAAGATATGCTAATTTAACACGACCGTCGCTTTATCCGTTTCCATGTGGCACGATCCTTTCTTCAGTCTTTCTCCGTTCGTTAATTATTATAAAAATACAGTTTGTGGTTATCATCGGCGCTTATTAAATTCTTTTTCCGTGGTTCGACGATGGTGGCCCAGCAGTTACCAACACGCCCATGTAGGTACATACTGCGTACACGAATAATAGGTAATCTGCTAAGCATGTAATTTTTTTGTTACATGTGTACATGAGTATACCAGTGTATGTAGAATATAACTTTTTTGTTTAATTTGTGATTCTTTTAATTATAGTCAATTATTTGCGCAAATAAGTCGTGAACATAAAAAAAAATACACAGCGGAAGTTTGGACGCCATTAACTTTCGAGATAGATGTAGGGAATTCCTTGAAGTTTTGGTATAATTAGTCGATTAATATTTTGATTAAGTTTGAACTGCAATTACGAAATGTAATTAAAGGATCACTCTCACAGAAAATATAAAGAGAAATGCGGTTTCAAGTATATAAAAATATTTTTACCTCCTATTGCGAAAGCAGTTTGCTTTCACGTCAAGTAGCCGCAGAGGTAAAAGCGGCTGACGGTGGGTAGTACAATACATGTGCGTTCGAATTTGATCAATGATCCTTGCGGCTAGGTCTCACTAGATTGATACTTCGGTTGAGCTACAATTCGCTGTTGGGATATAGTTAACGGCGCCATATTATTTACAGCGACGTAATGCTGTAACAAAGTCATAAAAACACATTTACGTAGGCAATTTATAAAACAACGGCTGCAGCTTAATAAGTCACTGCAGTGTTTCTTGAAATCTAATCAAATGTATAAAATTTATTGCAGCAATTGATTGAATAAGATTGAACAATATTTTCTTACGTAAATTTAGACGATAACGAGTATTTAACCGCACTAAATTACTGTAAATGCTGTAATACAGAGCCCCCTATGATGTTCTACGCCTGCAAGAGAATCACCAACCCAATCACCGTGGCAAATTCATGTGATTACATCATCTTAGATAGATAGGAATGCACGTCGTCTAGCTACGAATATGAGCACATTTTGTTCAAACAATAAAATTAAATAAATCAGTTTGTTATCAAATTACACCCACAGGTATTAGACGATAGAGTATTTCATTCACTACACAACATTATTCGGAAATATAAAATTTTTCTCCGGGCCAGAATAAAATTTTGAAATCAATTTTTAAACCTTATGTTTGAAATATGCAGGATTTTTAATTTTACCTGTATAACTAAACCGATGTTTTTATGTGGATAATGTCAGTCTTCACATTGAACCCGTGGCAAATTCCCTTGGATGCAAGTGAATGGCAAATGTGAATCTTGTGAATAATGTTGGTAGAGACAATACGATAGAAAAAAAACAAGAAATAAGCGACATAAATGGAGACAATACTTGCTACCGCAGTTAATTGATACAATATTGGAGTAAATAATGATATTACATCGAATGACACATTAGAGGTAGTTGAGGCAAATATTACTACCACATCAGGAAACTACTTGTATAGAAACAAAAAGTATAAATATGGTAGCAAAAACTGCTTTGAACGAAACGAGGACAATAGAGGTAGTCCATAATTAAAGTTAGAAATACAGATTTAGAGAATCTTTTTACTGAATAAAATTAACTGGTTCGAAATAATTAAAATATATTGCCCAAATACATCTGACGTATTTGGAAAATTGTGTTCATTTTTTTACAAATCAATCTCTAAGTTGTTTTAGTATCGAAAACCCAGTTGAAAAAAATAGTGAGAGAGGTTTATCTAGCCGTGCGCTTAAAAAAATACATGGAATACTTCTTGTAACGTGGACAGAGAACAATGTGATTACTATGAAATCGACATGTCATGGTGTGCAAATTAATAGTGTAAGGAGATATAGCCAAGTCCAAGATACTAACTCTAGGAGTATATAGTGGGTGGAAGTGGTGTAATGGATGAAAGCATCGCATCAAATTGAAATAAGTTTGAGGTGATGGTGGAGTACATTTGCCTAGTTATTGGATGCCACAGTAACTAATTCTTGGACTTTGTTCAAACAAGAGGATATTGACATTATAGGACGTGAAGGGACAAATAACCACATTGTGCTCTAGAAGCTTGTTCTTCAAGTACAAGAACAATGTGCACAAATTGCGATACTGGTATTTGCTTAGAGTTTAATGTGATATTCCACAGTAAAATTCTGCCTCTATAGTAGCCAAGTGTTACAGACATATAATATATAAATTTTTTTATTTTGCAATAAATGGTTTATTTACAAATTGCTATTAATATTATTTTAATCAAGGCCACCTTCCCTTCGCATTTGACCAGACTTGGGGCTGCCAGTAATATTACTGGCATGCACTGGGAGAAAAACATGAAAAAATTAAATTAGAGCGCGTCTTTCATGTTAAAGTAAGCCTGGCAAAGCAGACTTGAAATTAACTTCATTAAATAAACTTATTTTAACACATGTTCGAAATGACTTCCATCTTTTTCAAAGCATTTACCAATTCTCTTTATTGAAAGGCCCTCTCCACATCTATAAGCATGACAGGTATAATAAAGGCAAATGCGTCGACAATTCTTTGTCGCCTATTTTATTCAGTGATTGGAGACTCCCAATAAACTAGTTCCTTTACATACGCCCATTAAAAAATCTATTTGGCGTTAAGGTGTCAATTGGAAAAATATGGCCACACTGTTACACGTTGGGTCTTACTTTAGACTTTGGGTTTACTTTTATTCTATATACACATTAGACTCTTCAATCAACTAATGTTTTTATTGTGTAAAATAAACGTCTAACAAAAATATATTTACTTTGACGCACTACATCATCAACTGTTTTTTAAATATATGCCTTCTTAAATAACCGAATCTGACATTTTAAAAATTTTACCAAAAATCTATTATTTACAACTGCTACTGCTAGGCTTTCGAACTCCTACATCGGGAAGTTCTAAGCTTTGAATTTTGAAATTATCAATCATAGCCTGAGCCCTAGTACAATCCGCTTTCTGTTTCGATGTAAGCGGTTTTCCTTTAGCTTTAGCGGTTTTAATCTTATTTGTTGTTTCTTTTCTTCTTTTAATT